>JAODAL010003323.1:0-176142 GCA_025379985.1 Phyllomedusa bahiana
GTTTTATGGGGGGGGTTGGGTTATTGTGTGGATATTTTTTTATAAAAATAAGAGTTAATAGATTTTTAAAGAAAAAAATAAAAGGTTATAAAAATTTGTGATTGGTGGGGTTTAAAAAATTTTTTTAATGAAAAAATGCTAAAAAATTTTTTAAAAATAAAATGTATTTTGGATTTATTTAATTTGTTTTAAGTTATAGATTTGAAAAAATTTTTTTTCCCCTTATTTTGTATGGGGAAAACTTTAAAATTATGTATTAAATACTTATTTTTTGTATTTAATTTTTAATTTTATAAAATTGTTTTTTGTTTTTGGGGTTTTATTTATTCACACACAACAAATAAATTTTTTGTGATGAGACACATCATGTATTTGATACACTAGGATTTTTTGTTTTAATTGTATAGTAGGGATGTAAAAGATGTGTTGTGTGTGTGTGTGTGTGTGGTGTGTGAATTTTTATAAAATTTTTTTTGGGCTGTTCTCCCCACAATTTGTATTCAAAAACCAAAAAAACAAGGGGGCCATTTTTGTTCTTTTACCTGAATTTCACCCTGTGGGGGGGGGGGGGGGGGGATTTCTTCCCTGCACCACAACAGGGGTTATAAGAAGCTTTGAACACAAGGGTGACGAAACCCCCTTTTTTCTTTGTCACATTGCAATTGGTAACAATCCTAGTAAACAACCTTAAAAAGCGTGCAAAAGAGGCCCAATTAAAAAAAAATAAAGTTCAGCGCAGTTTTTGGGTTTTTTGAACTACAAAATCCAGCGTAATTCTTTTGGATATTCCTTTCCCCCAAAATTTGAAATAAAACCATATGTTTTTTGTTTGTGTCTCCCTTTAAAAATTGTATATAAGTGTGTGTTTTGTTGGTTGTGGTGATATTATTATATATATATTTATAATATTTATTTATAAATTATATAAAAAATTATTATATAAAATAATATGTGCACCCACTCGTCCCCCCACTTGGACAGCCCAAAGGGGGGTCTTCAGCTCTGGGGATGCCGCTTTGGTAAGCAGAATGGCACAAAGATTTCAACAAAAGGGCACTCCAACTGTGGGCACCTTTTTATACGGGCCCTTAAAACCAGCTTTTCAGGCTCCAAAATAAAGTACAGCAAAAAAAAGAAAATTTTAAATCCTTTGGCCGTCTGGCCCAACTCCAATTAGATTTGCCTCTTAACCTTGGTCGGGATCTCCCATCCACACCACCATCAACCACTTCAACCGTCTCCCGGCCCCGGTTTTCCCAAACCGGGGGTTAAAGAGCCCCCTCACAACTCCACTGCTTCCCAAACTGCATTTGACCCCCCCCAATAACCCAGAGTACCAGGCTTTTATAGCCTGGTAAATCCTGGAAGTGGGAACAGCCACCCACCCAACTGCAGGTTCCGGGAAAGCCACCCATAATGGCTGGGGCAACACCCTACTCATAGGTGTCGCAACCCCAAGTTGCGACGACCCTGGCTTTCCCCCACCGAGTCCTCCCTCGGTGGCACGTTTCTACCAGGTCCCCTGACGTACCCTCTAGTGGCAGACCAGCCCCCGCGCCAAAAAAATATATAAAAAAAATTTTTATTTTTTAAATAAAAATTTTTATATTATATAATATATTATATATATAAAAAATTTTTATATTTAATAATTTTCACACACTAAAAACTGGTTTTTTATGTTTTACAGTGGGTTTAAATTCTTGCCAATAGGTGTGTCCCCCAAGGGCTGAAAACCCCCCTTACTGTTTTTGGGGTTTTCCTTTTTTTTTTTACCGGTTTTTTTTTCGCCCTTTTTAAACAAATTTAAGGGTATTTGACCACGGCTTAAAAATTTGGGGCGTATTTTTGGCCCCCTATTTCGAGGTTTTGTGCCCTTTTTGGGGGGAAAAACGTCCCCTTAATTTCGGGGTAATCCCCAGTTCTCCTAGAGAACCCTTTTGGTTACATCTCCTCTCCCCCCGCTCGGAAAAAACGCCGCGGGGGGGGTAAGTGACATTCAATTATTCACCGCCATTTTTCGGCCGGGGTTCCTTTATGGGGTGGCGGGGTGCCCGCCCCCCCGGGGGTCGAGGCAACCACAGCTAATTGTGGGGGGTAATTTTCCCCCGAAAAAAGCTGTGTGGAAATTAAACCCAATTGGGAGGATTTCCGGCACATCCGGGAATTTGCAATGTCACAGGTGCCAGCACAAGTTTGCTACCCCCCTTCTGCTGTTGGGGCCTCCTAGGGTTTGGAATTTTTGGGGGTGCACTGGGGTGTTCCCCACCTTTAAAGGGGGAAAAACTGGGAAAACCCATGCCCAAAAATATAGTACAGTATTTGCATTACAGTAGTTAATAAGAAATGTCAGGAGGGGTGTTAAACCTTTTTTTTTTTAACCCAAAAATTTTGGTTTTCCCAGTCCTGTGTCCGTTTTTTTTTAATTGTGAGGGGTTTAGGTGTCCCAGGAAAGGCCCCTATTGCCCAAAAAGAAAGGGGGGAAAGGGTGTTAAACACGTGCCCCTTTTTTCCCGAACTTTTTTTGGGTCAAGCTAATCGGAGATGGACCCTTTTTTTTTTTGCCCCTTTACCACTGTTCCCAAAAGACTCCGAGAAGAGCTTTTGCGTCCCCTTTTGCTTTAATTGGCAGTAGGACCCTCGCCAATGAGAACCTATGTGTCGCTAAGACACAGTAGAAGTTTTTTTTCAAAAATGGTAGGTACTTTCTGAGAGGCAAATAATTAGAAGCCTCTGATAAATCCATGATCATTGAGTCTGTATTTGCTATAGGAGAAAATGACAGCAATCTCTTCTACGCTGCAATCTGTGGTCAGGAACATTTTGGGTGAAGGGCCACTTCATGGTTGTCACAACAGCGCCATCTGTTGTCTAGAAACCTACACACCATATTTGTTTGTTTTGACTCTCTAATCTGATGAATTTGACCCTTGCAGAAGTGCCCCAAGCAGACCACCATCCACGGAGGTTTTGAGATGAGTATGAGGTGGAGTTTGCTATCCCAGTTTCACCCTACACTTCTTCTCTCCCTTTCCTCCTGTCCACAGCTATTCCCCACGCATCGTCCTCCACTACTTACCAATCTGCCACGCTGTCTCGTGCCACGGGCCGGCCCAGCAGTCTTAACCTGGCACGCTGCAGGAGTATTAGTAACAGTAATCCTGATCTGACCAGTAGTCCAGGCTCCACAGATGATGAGGAAGTGCAGAAGATCATGGGAGGCAAGGTACACATTGCGTCATCTGCAGTGCTGACATAAGGTCCGGGCGGGGGTTATTTTTGGAAGCAGGGGCACTGCTTGAGTCAATGGGTGTTTCCTGTTTTGTAATAATTTCTCACTCTCATCACTGTGCTCCAGCATCTCCATTACTCACATCTCTGCTCTCTGTACCAGTTGTTTTTCATCGTGTTTCCCATAAGTTGTCACATTTCAAGTGCTTGGTGTACCAGCTCTGCAGAGACCTAGAATCAAAGGTGCGGGGCCAGCTTCAGCTGTGTGGGCGATGGTCACTTTGGGGGGTTCCCTGTCTCCTGCACATATTACTATAGATATAGGACAAGCTATATATTTTCAATACACATTGTTATAATTACTTAATCAAGAAACCTGCTTGCTGCCAGTGAATAAAATATGGGCCTCAAATGTTCTTGCTATTTGTAGACGTGTTAGTATGTGTTAACATCTTTTGTTGTGTGTGGTGTGTGTTGTGTGTGTGTGTGTGTGTGTGTGTGTGTGTGTGATGTATATTGTAATTTTATATTATATATATATAATATATATATTATATATAAAGCTACATAACACTACAGAAAAAATATAGGTTTTATATATTTATATAAATATAGTTTATCTTGCAAGTAAGTAAAAGTGAATCTATCTTATATATATATATATATATATATATTTTAGCGTTGTGTGTTATATATATATATATTATTTATATATATATATATTAATATAATTTTATATATATAGCGTGTGTGTATGTATATTAATATATATTATATTATTATAATATATGGTGTGTGTTTATGGGATTTATATAATATATATATTTTATATAATATATTTTATATATATATTATATATTTTATATTAAAAAAAAATATATACATATACTCACCGGCCACTTTATTAGGTACACCATGCTAGTAACGGGTTGGACCCCCTTTTGCCTTCAGAACTGCCTCAATTCTTCGTGGCATATATTCCACAAGGTGTTGCAACGATGCTCAATTGGTACCAAGGGGCCCAAAGAGTGCCAAGAAAATATTCCCCACACCATGACACCACCACCACCAGCCTGAAACGTTGATACAAGGCAGGATGGATCATAGCTTTCAGGTTGTTGACGCCAAATTCTGACCCTACCATCCGAATGTCGCAGCAGAAATCGAGACTCATCAGACAGGCAAACGTTTTTTCCAATCTTCTACTGTCCAATTTCGATGAGCTTGGGCAAATTGGAGCCTCAGTTTCTGTTCTTAGCTGAAAGGAGTGGCACCCGGTGTGGTCTTCTGCTGCTGTAGCCCATCTGCCTCAAAGTTCGCCGTACTGTGCGTTCAGAGATGCTCTTCTGCCTACCTTGGTTGTAACGGGTGGCTATTTGAGTCACTGTTGCCTTTCTATCAGCTCGAAACCAGTCTGCCCATTCTCCTTTGAACCTCTGGCATCAACAAGGCATTTCCGCCCACAGGACTGCCGCTCACTGGATGTATTTTTTTTTTGGGACCATCCTCTGTAAACCCCAGAGATGGTTGTGCGTGAAAATCCCAGGAGATCAGCAGTTTCTGAAATACTCAGACCAGCCCTTCTGGCACCAACAACCATGCCACGTTCAAAGGCACTCCAAATCACCTTTCTTCCCATACTGATGCTCGGTTTGAACTGCAGGAGATTGTCTTGACCATGTCTACATGCCTAAATGCACTGAGTTGCCGCCATGTGTTTGGCTGATTAGAAATTAAGTGTTAACGAGCAGTTGGACAGGTGTACCTAATAAAGTGGCCGGTGAGTGTATATATAGCTTGTGTGTATGTATATGTATATGTATATATATGTATATGTATGTATATGTATATATATATTATATATAATATATTATATATATAGCATTGATATGTGTGTGTGTATGTATATATGTATATAGATATATATATAGCTTTTTTTGATATATATATATATATATATATATATTTGTATTAGCTTGTATGTTGTTGATAGTATATAACTGTGTTTATATTATATATATTATATATATATTGTGTGTTATTATGTGTAATAGATATATTATATATATATATATACTTATCTGTGTGTTGTATGTATGTGTATATATATATATATTATATATAATATATAATATATATATTTATTTTATATTATATATATATATATATATATACACTGTCTATCCACACACATATATTTGATATCTGCAACAGTAGTAAATTACATTCTGCAGGTGTAAACTGAAGGGTTCCCTCTCAGTGACAGCACTCAGAGGTTTTGAACATTATGAGATACCATGAAAAGTTGTATAAAACTGGAAGAGATTTTCAGAAACTTTAATGGACAAGTCGGTTTTTAATCCCCACCCCTCTCCAGGTTTGGCGCCACCCCTGTCTTTGGGCTGTTCTGGTACTGCAGATAAGTCCCATTCACTTAGAGGGATTGTCTCACTACATTGATTCATGTCACCTCAGTCCAGTTTTCTTGGTTTCAATTTCAATCAGGCGCGTGTTTACTGGCTTCTACTAGGCTGCAGTAGAAGCCAGGTCTGTAGCTATAGCAACCAGTGCTGGCCGCCTATCATGAGGGGTCAAACCGTGCTGTAGCTCTAGCCACCAGGGCTGGGAGCCTATCATGAGGGATCAAACCGTTCTGTAGCTATAGCGACCGGAGGAGCTGATGCAGCCCATACAAGAGGGGATATCTAGGAATAGGTAGGATACCGTTAATGGAAACATATTGCAAAGTGACTTATTTTTGCAAGATCTTAACATAAAAAGCAGCGATCCCTATAGTGAGACAACCCATTAAATTCTGTGAATATGAAGGAGCTGCCAGACACAGCCCAAATACAAGAAATGTGAGGTCACTGGAAATAAAACATGGCTGGTGACAGAGCGGCCGGGTCCATGCAGAGTTGGTACCAGAGCAGCAGAGCCCTCTGTATGGCACTGCTCGTATTCCTGTAGCCCGGGGGTTCTTACCCGCTGGAGTTCCTGTTTCCTCCCTCTTGCTCTTTCTGGATAGCTTTCCCTTCCTTCCTTCACAGCAGGGTGTGCTTCATCTGTTCTGTGCTGTCCCCCAGTCACTGGTTTCCCCTCTCGCCTACCATCCCCTATATAGAGGATGATCACTTCTCATTGAGGTGTTTTTTCTTTTTCTACTTCATGTTGTTCCTTCTTCTTGTATAGTTCCTTCCTCCCTTTATATTCGGATGCATTGCTTTTCACAGGAAAAGTTCATCCTTTTGGCCCAGCATGCTGCCAAATATTGCTGGACCAGCAGGATCAGATCATCCTTTGGCAGGACATACAGTATATCATCCTCTCCTTCCCCTCCTGAGTTTAGTCTTTACTTGTCTCCTCTTGGTATATGGTCCCTCTATATATTCCGCCTTCATCTGGCCATTGCCTATATTTGATGTGTCTTCCATGTTCTTCTGAGCACAGTCGGACTGGCCCACCAGAGTACCAGGTTCTGACCAAATATGGACCCCAAAGGTTCTTTTGGAGACGAACAACCCCATTTGGAGCTCATCTGTTGCTTCGACCGACCATTATGGTTTCACTCAAATCTAATGTAGACTGTATAGATCCTATCTGTTGGTATTAATGGTGGGTCATTTACTCTGGTGGGCCTGAGGTACTCTCCTGATGCAGTGTATACTGGATATGTCTTCTCTTTCATTCCTTCTTTTTTTCTCTTGGATGTCCTCTCTACTTGACAAGTCCCATTCTTTAATCTTCTCCTCCTCCTCCTCCTCCTCGTATACCTATACAAAATATGTCTTCATTCTTCTGTCTCTTCCTTCTCTTGGATATGTCCTCCAGCTTCATTCTTCATCCTTCTCTTGGTTCTGCTCTTGTCTTCTTCTTCTTCTTTTATTCCTGGATAAGTCTTTCATCTTCACCCATCTCCTTCTGGTTATAATCTATACTGGGTATGTCTTTATTCTTTTATCTTCTCCTAGGTAAGTCTTCCATCGTTAATTTTCATTCTTCTCCTTTCTACTTCTCCTGGTTATGCCTTCCATCTTCTTTCTTCATCATCCTCCTCTTGTCCTTGGCATGGCTTCCATCTTCATCGTCCAGTTCTCTTCTCCTTGGCATGGCTTCAATCTTCATCCTCCTTTCTCTTCTCTTGGGCATGGCTTCCATCTTCACCCTCCTTTTCTCCTGGGCATGGCTTCCATCTTCATCCTCCTTTTCTCCTGGGCATGGCTTCCATCTTCATCCTCCTTTTTCTCCTGGGCATGGCTTCCATCTTCATCCTCCTTTTCTCTTCTCTTGGGCAGGGCTTCCATCTTCATCCTCCTTTTTCTCCTGGGCATGGATTCCATCTTCATCCTCCTTTTCTCATGGGCATGGCTTCCATCTTCATCCTCCTTTTTCTCCTGGGCAGTTCTTCCATCTTCATCCTCCTTTTTCTCCTGGGCAGGGCTTCCATCTTCATCCTCCTTTTCTCCTGGGCAGGGCTTCCATCTTCATCCTCCTTTTCTCCTGGGCAGTGCTTCCATCTTCCTCCTCCTTTTTCCATTTTCTCCTGGGCAGGGCTTCCATCTTCATCCTCCTTTTTATCTTTTCTCCTGGGCAGGGCTTCCATCTTCATCCTCCTTTTTCTCTTTTCTCCTGGGCAGGGCTTCCATCTTCATCCTACTTTTTCTCTGGGCAGGGCTCCATCTTCATCCTACTTTTTCTCTGGGCAGGGCTTCCATCTTCATCCTCCTTTTTCTCTGGGCAGGCCTTCCATCTTCATCCTCCTTTTCTCTGGGCAGGCCTTCCATCTTCATCCTCCTTTTCCTCTTTTCTCCTGGGCAGGCCTTCCATGTTCATCCTCCTTTTCCTCTTTTCTCCCGGGCAGGCCTTCCATCTTCATCCTCCTTTTCCTCTTTTCTCCCGGGCAGGCCTTCCATCTTCATCCTCCTTTTCCTCTTTTCTCCCGGGCAGGCCTTCCATCTTCATCCTCCTTTTCCTCTTTTCTCCCGGGCAGGGCTTCCATCTTCATCCTCCTTTTCCTCTTTTCTCCCGGGCAGGGCTTCCATCTTCATCCTCCTTTTCCTCTTTTCTCCCGGGCAGGGCTTCCATCTTCATGCTGCGTTTCCTTTTTTCTCCCGGGCAGGGCTTCCATCTTCATTCTTTATCCTTCTTGCCCTCTAGCTATCCTACCTTGCCCTCTGTTTGCCCAGGTTAATCTTTCTTAAGAAATGTCTTCCCTCTTCCTTCTCCTCATGGGTTTATCATCTTTCCCCTTTATTTTCTTAGTATAATCTATACTAAGCACCTCTTACCTCTTCTCCTAGGATGATGATATTTATACGATGTGTGTCTGCCTACTTTTACCCATCCTCCTCCTGGGGTAATATTTATTGGGTTTGTCTTCCATCTTCACCCTGATTCTTGTCTCATTTACTTTGGGTATTTCTTTGGTCTCCATCCTCCTCGTTCTGGCTTCGATCTTCATCCTCTTTTTACCCCCTCCTGGAGTATCATTTCCTCCATCTTGATCTATACTGAACACATCTTCTCCCGTCTCTTTCTGGGCATGTCTTCCCTCTTGATCTATACTGAACACGTCTTCTCCCTTCTCTTTCTGGTCATTTCTTCCATCTTGATCTATACTGAACACGTCTTCCCCTTCTCTTGCTGGTCATTTCTTCCATCTTGATCTATACTGAACACATCTTCTCCATTCTCTTGCAGGGCATGACTTCCAACTTGATCTTGGCTATGTCTTCCTCAAGTTCAATTCCTGTGCTGGGTATGTTGGTCTTCACCTTCTCTCCGGACTTTTCTCCTGCAGGGGATCGATCGCTCTCACTCTTGGGTGAACTCGGCTTATTGTCCTGGGGGTCCAAAATCTGTGCAGCGGCGGACCCAGCCCAGTTCCAACACTGAGCTTCGACAGGTGGCACCACTCCATTGTATATGTCATGCATGTGCCAACCTCTCCGTCCATGCATGCCCTGTGCACCCGTTTCACCCGCTGTAGCTGTATAGTCCTATCTTCCCTCTCATCTAATACCTAGATATTTGGATATTACACACAGCGTCTCATAGGCTGAAGTGGTTTCTGTAAGCAAAACCTATGGGTCAGTGTTCTCCAACATGTGACTCTGCTGCTGTTGTGAAACTACATATCCCAGCGTGGCATGCTGGGAGTTGTAGTTTCTGACCCGCTGGAGAGTAGTAGGTTTGAGAACACCACTATAATTAGAAATGACTATATTAGGTCTAGTATCTTCCACCCTTGTAGCATTTTTGATGGTCATTCATCATCTCACGTTTCCTATTCTGTCCCATGACCACCAGATCTCTAACCCGTCATTCTTTTTTCCATGTTACCTTTCCATCGCCTTCTCTCTGCCGTCTTGTAACTCTTCTGTAGAACAATGAACGCAGTCCCAACCGCATTTCCAGCTACATGGAGGGCGACGCTTCCTCCGCACAGCCTCGCCCGGTCGCCAAAAAGGTATTTGATAAACACGACTGTGGGATGTAGCAACAGGCAGGGTTTGAAGCAGCGAGACGGCGGCACAGAAACTTTGACTTGTAATAAGTTTGAATTGGTAACTTACTAGTTCATTTTAATTAGGTACAGAGGGTGTAGTGAGGGGCGCAGTGTGCGCCGGTAACGCTTTCACCGCTTACTAACTGGATTCTGTGCAGCATTAACCAGAAATAACACTCACGTCTAACATGGTCTCTGTGTCGGAAGCACTTAGACAAAAAAGCCCCAAAAATGTTGCCTATATAGGAACGATTTGCCCCTCCAACCACAGATTTATACAGATGGAAGGCGGTGCTATGAAACTTGGACTATGCCCCGCCTACCACCAACCAGAAGGGAGGAGCTCTGTGACCTGGGATTGCCCCTCCCACTTCAGGAAAAGATAGACAGGAGGGTTAGGCTATGTTCACACGGCTTATTTGCGGGGCTTAATTACGCCCCGCAATTACACAGTGTGGACGGGAGTGGGGGGCCGGCACTTCGCCGGCCCATAGACTATCATTACTAGCGGCGCGTATACGCCGCTGGTAATTCACATGTCACTTATCTCCCCCCTCAGCGTATACGCCAAGCAGGGAGAGGAGACGTAATCCATAGGTCTCTATGAGAGCTGTGGATTACCGTAATGACTGCAACGTATTCCAGCCATAATTCGCGCACTACGGCTCGTAATTACGGACTGAAATACGTCCCATTTTAAGCCGTGTGAACATAGCCTTAGGCTGTATACTGGGTGACAGGAGCGAGGAGCTGTGGAATTGAAAGTTGACCCCTCCCACAACAGGGTGACACAAAAAAGGACTATAAGTTGTAGTCTGTTCTTCCCATTGTGGGCTGACACTGATGAGGTATGTAGAAGAATATGGCGTGAATTCTACCCACATCATGGTGGCCTCTATGACATGAAGATTACTCCTCCTACTGCACGATGACAGGAGGGAGGAGCTATTACATGGAGCATGCCCCTCCCACTGCAGGGTGACAGGAGGGAGGAGCTATGACATGGAGCATGCCACTGCAATATGACCGGAGGGCGGGGCTAAGTGTCATAGGGTTTGCTCCTACCACGGCAGTGTGGCAGGAGGAAGGTGCTATGTGTTATGGGATTTGCTCCTCCCACCACAGGGAGACATGGGGAAGGAAGGAGGAGTTATCCCACAGGTATCCCATCTGCTTATTCCACTGCAATGTGACAGGAGGGAGGGGCTATGTGACATAGGATCTGCTCCTCCAACTGCAGTGTGACAAGAGGGAGGGTTATGTGACATGGGGTCTGATCTTCCCACTGCAGTGTACCTGTAGGGAGGGGCTATGTGACATGGGATCTGCTCCTCCAACTGCAGTGTGACAAGAGGGAGGGTTATGTGACATGGGGTCTGATCTTCCCACTGCAGTGTACCTGTAGGGAGGGGCTATGTAACATGGGATCTGCTCCTCCAACTGCAGTGTGACAAGAGGGAGGGTTATGTAACATGGGATCTGATTCTCCCACTGCAATGTGACAGGAAGGCGGGGCTATGTGACATGGGATCTATTCCTCCCACTGCAGTTTGACAGGAGGGTGGGGCTATGTGACCTGTGATCTGCTCCTCCTACTTCAGTGTGACACGAGGGAGGGGCTATGTGACATGGGGTCTGATCCTCCACAGGGGGCTACGGACAGGAGGGAGGAGCTATGACAAAGAAAGTGAAGTGGGGTTTGCTGATCTTAAATATACATGGACAATCAGTTTGTCGGCTCACCCAGCCCTCGGCGTCTTCCAGTTGGAGGAGGCACGGAGCATAGTCATGCCAACTCTTTGCATACAACGGAAACACCCAAGGAATAACCAGCTTCAAATCAAGCCAAGAAGCTTCTCATTTTAAAATATCCATATTTTATTGGTTAACAATGCTTAAAATCCAATTTCAAAAATTGGTTCTAGAATTCCATCAGAGCACAAGAATACATCCTGCTGACGCATTTCGGACGTCCGTTCCTAATAAACATGTTGTGCAGAATTAGGAAACCATGGCTTCCTCCCTCCTTTCGGAAACAGCGCCTCCCCAGCAACAATATCTGGTATTGCAGCTCTGAACATCACTCGCATAACCTGGTGTGGCGGTGTTCATGATGGGATGCCATCTTTTGGTACCCGAATTGGGGGAGACTGCGGTGGAGGAGTAAGGAATTGTATCATTACCCATTAGAAACCAATGAAGAGATGATCATCTAGACTCTCCCCAGTGCGGCGTCCCCTAGTGACTGGTGCAGGAACACCTCCTAGAACACCTCCTAATACCACATACTGCACTAGACTATGGAGGACTGGGCTGTGCAGATAAGTGGCAATGAGGCGCAGGATGTGACGCTGTTCTTTCTCTGTAGCTGTTACATGAGGAGCTGGCGTTGCAGTGGGTGGTGAGTGGTACTCCAGTGCGTGAAGCAGCTCTCAGCCAGGCCTGGTTCTTCTTCCAGCTCATGGTAAGTGTCTCTGAACTGGGTTATACTGGGGTGCACTGGTTGGGCTTCATCACCCATGCGACCTTATTTCTGGTCTCTGCTTAGACAAAGAGCATGACCCTGCACCTCCATAACTCTGAGCGGCTGGACGCGCCCCGGGCACAGCGGTTCCCAGAGAGGTTTGGGGACGACATATCGGCGCTCGTATGCAACGGCTGCACTGAGATCACCAGCCGGTCCCGCAAGGTTCGTGGAATTTATTTTTTTCCCTCTTTGTGTTCCCAATTTTTAGGGAAAAGACCACTTTAGACGAACCGATGAATGGGTGTGAACACTGGCCAGTGAAAACGCATCCTGATCAGCTTATTCGTCAGATCATAGCTTCACGAGGCAGGTGGCGAATGCGCTGGGTCGTTGCGAGAGATGACACTAACCAGGGAGGGGAGTCCAAGGAGCGCCGCGGTACTCATCAGAGCCCACCACAGGGCGGGATGAACTTGGCTGCGAGGAACTCCCAGATTGCTTACCCTGACGTGGCCACTCGCTGTGACAGCCGAAGGGCCAACAAAGTACAAAGGGAGCAGATAGAGGCGTAACAGGGTCAAAAGCAAAGAGGGCAGGGCAGGCAGAGAGTAGTCAAAAGTCTGCAGCAGGGGGTCAAAACCAGAAAACACAATAGACGGGCACAATGCAAGGTCAGGAACAGAACAAACTGGCAGGGAGTGACCTAATAAAGGAGCAAGTGGCCAGTGATTGGAGATCAGGGGCATGCTGGCCTTTTAAACCTTAAAGAGCCGGCGCATGCGCACCCTAGGGGACAAGTACGTGCACTGGGTGGAGGCAAGGAACGGGGAGAGGTGAGTGCCAGCCAGGGCAGCGACCAGAAGAAGCGAGCACATCTGGAGCGGGGACCATGACGCGTATTGTGACACATAGAAGATCAGGTTGGTCATATCCAACCTGTCTCCCTATCCCACCTGGGATGTGCTGCTAACTTGATACTGTATTGGCAGCCACTAATGGCATCAACGAGTTCCTCTCTCATGCAGAATGCATCGACTTGTGTGAAGACCTTTAAATGTGTGCAAATGGAATTTTTATAACTTTTCTCAGCCCTTTATAAAGGGCTCTATGGTAGACTCCTCCATAAAGGGGTTGTGTGACTGAATTGGATTACAATACAAGACATGGACAAGTGGTGGCACTGCTATTGGGGGGAAAAGGATCCTATGGTCTGATCTCCTCCACCCTTATTAATGGGGTGTTCCCACCATGCACTTTGATAACATATCCTATCCATATGCCATCAAAGTTGATAGGTGCTGGTCCCATCCGCCTCAGGAACGGGCCCCCAAGTGTGTCAGTTCAGAATGGAGAAGCGGTCGCATTTGTGCACGACTCTCCATTCTGTTCTATGAGAGTTCCCAGTACAGGGGAGCAGAGTGTTCAGCTATACTGGGAACTCCCATAGAATAGAATAAATGTGCGCAAGTGCACTCGGCTGTCTATTCTGAGACTACACTTTCAAGGGCCTGTTCCCAAACTAGGTGCAGATTGCGCATGTCTCTCCATTCTGTTCTATGGGCGTTCCGCCGAGTACAACTGAATGCAACGCTCACCTGTACTGGGAACTCCCATAGAACAGAAGGGAGAACACAGCGCTCCCCTGTACTGGGAACTCCCATAGAACAGAATGGAGAGAACACAGCGCTCCCCTGTACTGGGAACTCCCATAGAACAGAATGGAGAGTTGTGCGCAACTGGGATAGGTGGTAACTGCACTTATCAGACTGATGGTATATTGATAGGCTATACCAGGCATCCTCAAACTGCGGCCCACCAGCTGTTGGGAAACTACAACTCCCATCATGCCCACTGTTATAGATTATATAAATGCATGATGGGAGATGTAGTTTCCCAACAGCTGGAGGGCTGCAGTTTGAGGATGCCTGGGATATACTATCAAAGTGCATGGTGGGAACACCCCTTTAGAGATCAGCATTATTAATTAACGTTAAATGACCGGTCTGATTTAGAAAAGCAAGTCTAAAGATGGCGTCCTTCATTCAGGACCTCCACTGATTAGCTGGAGGGGTGATCGCTACCTAGAGGATCCAGCACACGTGTATTCCATAAATACTGTGTAATACTCTGTTTCTCCAGTGGTGGCACTGCAGGCAAATAAAACACTTTCTGCCAAGATCTGCAGATTTCAGCTGATACTAAGGTCTTAAAGGTTTTTTTTCACTACAGTAATTAGCTTTTGCTATATAGGGAAAGGTAAATGAAGGCTATTACCAAATACATTGCTTTGTTGATTTTGCTTTGGTCAGGAGATAGCGGATTTTATCTCCTCTTAGAGCACAAAGACTCCTCTGGTTTTGGTCACCTCTCGTTACTCTTTGATTTCGTATTGCTCCAAGCTGCCATCAGTCAGTTTGACCATAGCGAATCACTCCGAATCTTATCTCGGAGTTTATTTACTTAACCAAATGACAAGGCTTTATTCTTTAGAACTCAGTAGCCATGTGTACTACACTTTCTAAATCTCCTGCACTCACGTCACTAGAATAGGCCGCTAAAAAAACAAGCTGAAATTTTTCAACCTCATAATTTCCAACCTTCTTTAGATTTTTTTTGGGTTCAAGTTTTGCACAAAGGGTTTTTTTTTTTTTCATAAGGAGAACCCCCTTTAACCATTCTTCTTATGGCTATTACATGTTTGCTTGTAAATATCATTCTAGTTCTTCGTTTACCATGATAAAATTAATATATTGGGTACTTCTTGACCCAAAATCCAGCCCTGTGGATGCTGGGGGAAAACCCCTTTTTAAAAAAATAGGGTTGAACCCCCCGCGACCCTTCTATTGGAAATTTTGTTGTGGGTTAAATATTTTTGGATTGTCTCCTTTGCTATGCCCCTTCCGGATTTTTTCTTCTGAATCTCCCCTCCATAGGAGCAGAACCCCCAGCGGCTTAACAGCACCTGGGCCCTTTTCTTCAATGATATCTTGTCCTTGATGGATCGAGGATTTGTGTTTCATCTCATCCGCTCCTACTACAAGCAGGTACAATCCTTATGGTCCTACTTCCGTCATATTTCTATTGTAATGCCTGGACCTCTGTACACCATCTATGTGATGTCATGTTTTACAGATCAACAGTAAATTGCCAAAGGCGCCAAACCCAAATGTCTTGATCTCCCTGCGCATGGATCTGATCCGCATTGTGTGCTCACATGAACACTACGTCTCCTTAAACCTGCCCTGTGGCCGCCTTTCCCCACCTAACTCCCCTTCACCCTCCATCTCTTCTACCACTTCACAGGTAAAGTGATCCTGAATATTAAGGTTTGTTATGAGTCTGACCTAGATACCCACAGTCCTAAAATGGTATTTCTATGCTGAACGGCCCTATTACTGTAAGTAAGAAATTTTCAAAATGCATGTTGTTAAAAAAAATATGTATGCCCTACCTAATACTGGCCTTTTTTGCACCTTCAACTTGCTTTCTTGGCAACCAACCACCACTGTGTACTTTCAGTGGTGGCCTGTAATGCAGCGTTACTGTGAAGTTGCCTATGGCTGGCACTCCCCCGACCCTCTCCCACAGGAACGTATTCGCAGACAGTCTTTGACGCTGCATTAGCATCCTCAACTGAAAGCACACTGTGGTGGTCCGTATTCAAGGAGACAAGAGAGAACGTTGAAGGTGCAATAAAGGCCTGTATTAGGTAAATCATACAGATATTTTTTAATAACCTGCATTTAGAAAATTGCTCACTTTACAGTAATTGGCCCTTCCAGCAGCACTTCCTGAATTGGGGTTACCCCTATAAGGAAATGTTCATAATATCTTTGAGCCAGCTATTGAAAGAGAGGGCCCGAAGTGCCAGGAGGATGGCAACACATGACATACCAAGGCTTTTGACCATGGTAATCTTTGGGAAGCAGTAAGTGAGGTAGGAATGCTACTGCAGCTAATCAAGTTAATTAGAAGCCTCTAATTATGGACAAGAAGCCACAGTGTGGCTCAACAAACCTCATCAAAAAACCACCCAAAAAACTCGTCGGAAACCCTGCTGCTTTGGACAAAAAATTGACAAAATACTCTGGTTCAAAGCAATTCTTAGGTTTTGGTTTTCGACCGTTTTTGTGACCGATGCTTTGTAGACGGAGCCTAATTGCACTGCATGAAGCAGAGATATTTTTAATGACTCCGAAGTCTCTGTTTTAAATAAAACAAAAGTAATTTTAAATCTCCTTTTTTGGTTAGAGATGACACACCTGCCCAAGCTGCCGGGTCCTTTCCCGACCTGGGTGACGTCGCTCCTGATAAGACAAAGAGTAGAGAGAGAAGGGGAGAGCAGGACGGTAACCAGAGAAACCCGTGTGCACTCAGAGCAGATAAAATTTCGCTCCTCCTCAACAAAAAATAAAAAAAGCAATATATTTGGGAAAAAAATCTTCATTTACTGTTCCCTATATGTTAAAAGCTAATCTTTGTAGTGAGACAACCCCTTTAAATGTTGGCGTATCTGCTTGTGGCCAAGTTGGGGCACACTGGTAAATCGAAAATGTCATCCCCGTGATTTTTTCTGTCCCTGTTTTCCCTTTAAACTCAGTGTTTTCCCCGCCCCCCAGGGCAAGACGGTCACCAACATGTTTGAGCTTTCAGTCCCATTTAGACAGCAGCACTCCTGTCCGGCATTACTTGACAGAGCTTTCCCCCATTACTGGGCCCCCATGTCGAAGGGTAGTCTTGTTTTTTTCCCAACCCGTCTTAGTGTTTACGTCCGGAAATCATAGCGCTCCCAACCCCGCTCAGTTTTGGGCACACACCGGGACTCCCATATGCTTTTGTGATCCCAATCTTTTTTCTATCTATCATCTCTCATCTATCTACTACTATCTATCTAACTATCCAACACCCTGGCCAAAAGTTTTGAAAATGACACAAATATTATATTTTCACCTGATCCCTTTTCCCTCTGTTTTTTCTGGTTTTTGTCAATGTTTTTATCACATACAAAATACAATGCAATCATAATGATTAACAAAACTTTTATTGACAAATGGGATTTTAATGCAAAAAACAATTTTTGGGGCATTTGACCCTTTTTCTTCAGGACCTCTGCCAATTCTCCCTGCATGCTCTCAATCAACTTCTGGACCAAATCCTGACTGAAGCCTCCCATTTTTGCACAATCAACCCTGCATTTTGTCACAATTTTTGTTTTTTTTTGTCCACCCTTTTCTTGAAGTTCTCAAGGGATTAAGATCTGGGGAGTTTCCGGGCCAGGACCCAAAAATCTTTTTTTTTCCCCTAGCCATTTAGTTATCCCCTTTTGCTTTAGGGAAAGGTGCTCCATCATGCGGGAAAAGGCATTTTTGGGATCACCAAACTGCTCTTGACGGTTGGGGGAATTTCCTCTTTGGAGGACTTTCTGGTACCATTCTTTATTCAGGGATGTTTTTTTTGGGAAGACGTAGAGACTGATTCCCTTGCTGAGAAAAACCCCCCACACATGAATGGTTCGGGTGCTTTACAGTTTGGGATGAACAAGACGGTGGTATCGCTCACCTTGTCTTCTCCAACAAGCTGTTTTTCCAGATGTTCCAAACATTCGGAAAAGGGGGCATCAGAGAAAATGATTTACCCCCCGTCCTCAGCATCCACCCCTGTACCCCTTTGGGAGAATATCAGTCGCCCTGATGTTTTTTTCTGGAGAAAGTGGTTCTTGCTGCCCCTCCTTGACACCAGGGGCCCTTTCCCATATCCTGCCTCACATGCATGCAATGCCTCCCCACCTGCCTGCCCGCCATTCCGACAAGCTCCACTGCTGTAGCCCGATTCCCCAAACTGAAACACTTTTAAAAAGACGGGCCTGGCGCTTGCTGGTCTTTCTTGGGCGCCCGGAGCCATTTTTGGCAAACAATGGAACCTCTCCTCCCTTGAATTCCTTGATGATGCCATAGAATTGTTTGAACTGAGGTGCGAATCTTTCTAGCTGCGATAACTCTCCCTGTTAGGCCAGTTATTGATCAGTGCAATGATGACAGCACGTGTTATTCATCTTTAGAGAAAACCATGGCGCTAGTTAACAGAAAGAAACAATGATGCCAAGCACGCTGCCTCTTTTAAATGAGTCCACAGTGGTGTGGATTCTTACTTAATCAAGACAGATTGATCTCCAGCCCCGTGTCCTCATCAAACACCCCACCACCTGTGTTAATGGAGCCATCACGAAACGATGTTAGCTGGTCTAATCTCTCTTTAAGGCAGGCCTGCAATGAAGTTGAAATGTGTTTTGGGGAAAAAATTTCATTTCTAGGCAAACTATTGACTTTGCAATTAAATGCTGTAAGCTGATCACTCTTTTATAACATTCTGGAGTATATCAAATTGCCATTATAAAACCGACTGCATAGACTTTTGTAAAACTTAAACATTTGTATCATTCTCAAAACTTTTGGCCATGACTAGTGTGTGTGTGTGTGTGTTTGTGTGTGTATTATATATAATATATATATATATATATATATATAAAATATATATATGTATGATATGTATGTATATATGAATAATGTGCTGTAAATACACTCACTCAACCGGCCACTTTATTAGTACAACACCATCTAGTAACAGGTTGGTGCCCCTTTTGCCTTTCAAACTGCCTCAATTCTTCGTGGTATAGATTCAACAAGGTGTTGCAACGAATGCTCATTGGTACCAACGGGGCCCAAAGAGTGCCAAGAAAATATTCGCCCACACCAAGAACACCACCACCACCAGCCTGAACCGTTGATACAAGGCAGAGATGGTTCCAGCTTTCATGTTTATTGACGCTAAGAATTCTGACCCTCACCAATCCGAATGTCGCAGCAGAAAATCGAGACTTCATCAGACCAGCAAGCGTTTTTCCAATCTCCTCGTCTGTCCAATTTTCATGAGCTTGGGCAAATTGAACCTCATTTATGTCCTGTGTTCTTAGCTGAAAGGAGTGGCACGCCTGTGCTGTCCACTCTGCTGCTGAGCGCCAACTGCCTCAAGTGCCATACTTGCGTTCAGAGATGCTCTTCTGCCCGGGTAGCGCTGTTGTTGTTAAAACGGGTGTGGCATATTTGATTGTCCAACTGTTGCCTTTCTATCAGCTCGAACCAGTAGCGAGTGCCCATTCTCCTTTGACCTCTGGCATCACAAGTGTCATTGAGCCGCCCACAGAACTGCCGCTCACGCTGGTGTTTATGATTCATGAGGAGAGCGTACCATTCTGCTGTAAACCCTAGAGATTGTTGTGTCTTGAAAATCCAGGAATGGCAGCAGTTGTTCTGAGACGCGCGAGGACTCTGTACCCAGCCCTTCTGGTCAGCCCGGGGGAACAATCCATGGCCTAGCTGTAGCTCGCGATGGTCCACTCAAATCAAACGCTTTTCTAGCCCCATTCTGCTGATTCCTTGCGGTGTTTGAACTGCATGGAGCTTGTCTTGACCATGGTCTACATGCCTAAATGCACTTGTAGTTTCCGCCATGCTGATTGGCTGATTTGAGAAATTAAGTTGTTTGAAAGCGCGATCATTGACAGGTGTACCAATAAAGTTGGGCCGGTGAGTTTGTAGTATAGTGTGTATGTATGATTTGTATATAAAATATAATAGCTATATATAGAGCGAGCGAGCGATATGAGTATATATTTAAACATACAGACGTTCCCCTACTTACATAATCGTTCCGACTGTGTCATACTTCCCCTATTACAAAAAACGGAGGACGTATGGGCGTGGGCGACTTTCAGACACTGATTCACGCCCATGATAACCAATGTGCCAGCATGCCCCAGCCTGCACAATGAGATACAGAACTTAGGTGAAATCTTCTAAAAAAGTGCACATGACAGTCGAAAACAAATGAAAAAACTGTTTGTCCATGTACGCGAGCCAATTTTTTTTGGCTGGAATTAAACATTTAAATAAATATAGCCTTTTCCACCTACATACAAATTCAACTTAAGAAACAAACCTACAGTCCCCCCTATCCCTCCCTGAACCCGGCGGACTGCCGTGTATATGTGTGTGTGTATATATATATATATAATATATATATATATATATATATTATAATATATAATAGGTATCTATCTATATATAGTATTATATATATATATAATGTATATATATAATTTAAAATTAAAGTACACGAAAAATGATTGCACCGTGGCCCTTTCGATGTCTTCTAGATGCAAGCGCACTACCAACCAGGTGCTGTGTGCGCCTTGCGCAAATTTTTCAAGCGTGCACTTTATCAGGAGGAAGCTTGAAGGGATTCCACCGCGGCGGGTTTGTACATCCGCCAAATAGTGATACTTATTGGAACTTGTCTGTCGGAAACCCCAAGACATACCCAAAACCGCAGCAAACAAATATCAGTATGATTTACATTGAAATTTCCGAAGCGGGTATTCATATTTAATACACACGAGTGATCTCAGAATAGCTCTCATTGCGTCTTTTCGATCATGCCAAGAATTAGTCATCCTCCAATTGCCATGATCCGAAAGACTCACCAGTAGCCCAATAATAATAGTGTATAGTGGCGCGATCCTGCTGCATTCAAACCCGCAGCTGCATGTTAGATGTGTTTGATCCGTTCGACGCAGCATTTTGGGATGTGATTTTCGGATCCAACACGTATCCCAAAACGACGCGTGAACATACCCTTCGGGGTTCCTGCCTTTAAGTGAGATGTAGGATTCAGTTCAATGTAGGTTTCATTTCACTGATGGTAAACAAAGGTCTTAAAATGAAATATCAAAATATTAAGTATATTAGAAGTTGTAGATCTTTGCTTGATACCATGAAGCACATTAATACACTTGCGCCAGAACTCTGACCCTAATTGCGACAAAAATAATGTTGCACATGCTTTACACACCATTTTTACGTGTTTTTTTTCAGTTTCTAGACAAGGCATCCTCAAACTGCGGCCCTCCATCTGTTGGGAAACTACAACTCCCATCATGACCACTGTTTATAAGAATATATATAATGCATGATGGGAGTTGTAGTTTCCTAAAAGCTGGAGGGCCGCGGTTTGAGGATGCCTGTTCTAGACCCTTATGTGCCATGTCCGACAAAAGGGGCGTAGTTTCCTAAAAGGGGTGTGGCTTATTGGGCGACAGTGTGCCAATATTTTGGCGCAATTAGTGGCAGGATGTAAAACAACTACCAGAAGGTGTAAACCAAGTCTAGAAAGTTGTAACATGTGTCAGACTTATCAACACTAAGATAAATGTGGTGCATTGTAAGACTGTTTAGTCTAAGTTCACAGTAAGTATTAGACAGTATTGATAAATCTTCCCCAATGATAAATCGCCATCTCCTCTCGTTACAGAGTATTTTTCCTGCAGAAGAAGGCGATCAGCACCCTGCACAACCTCCTCTGCAGCCATGACACTGACCCCCGCTATACTGAACCTGCGTCATGCAGAGTATCTCCCGGCTTTATCTCCCGTTGATTGGCATAGTCATGGAAACACTGCCCCAGCTGTACGACTTCACGGGTGAGTATCTGTTCACTGCACTTTGCTAGCTTAGTGAGGACATCCGTTTGTGCTATAGAGACTGCTTAGAGCTGGAAAGGAAATGCTGAGAGTCAAGTAAAGTATGAAACTGATTATACATTAAGTAAAGATGGAGGAACTTTAAAGGGAACCAGTCAGGTAGTTTATGCTGCCCTATTCGAGAGCATACCTCTAACCCCTAATGAAGCCAGTTTAGCTGTAGAAACATGTTGGGGAGGTCCAGGCATGACTTTTTAGAATTGGGGAATTTTCTCCACCACTGTCTACAAGAGTTGACCCGCTGCAGAGGGATCAGAAAGAACACCTTATATATGTTTTTATGTACATTAGATTAGGAAGACTGCCCAAGGGGATGCTTGGGGATGCCCTTACTGGAGTTAGTAAATTGCTGTAATATATAATGGTTTTCCTTGTTAAAAGGTGGGGTTACCACAGACTTGATAATGAAGGGGTAGCTATTCCTCAGAATAGAGGGGATATATTGAGAGGTTAGAATCGTTTTTTACATAGGCGTATAAAGTTTATAAGTGTTAAAGCATAATAAAAGTTGTCGTTTTAGTGTGTACTAGATAGAGAACTGATAGTTAAGTTTGCCTATGCAAATAGTAAATATAGTGATCAAAAGTCACTCTCTGTTCTCTTGCGAGATTCCCATTTTTTTGATGACTATGTAACTCTATCACAGAACTCAGCTCCCCTATCCTATAACCCTCTATATCACAGAGCTCCGCTTCTCTCCTCTATCATATAACCCTATATACCACAGAGCTCAGCTCCTCTATCATATAACCCTAAATCAAAAGAGCACATCTCCTCTCCTCAATCATATAAACCCTATATATCACAGGTAGCTCAGCTTCACACTCTCTACCATATAACCCTATATTTATCACAGAGCTTCAGCTCCTCTCCCTCTATCATATAACCCTATATATCACAGAGCTCAGCTCCTCTCCTCTATCATATAACCCTATATATCACAGAGCTCAGCTCCTCTCCTCTTTCACATACTGCTCTCATATAGGGTAAATTAAACCACCTTTATAGATTCCCTTTGCCATCAGTAAACAGAAAAATTCTTAACATCCAGAGCAAAGAACAAAACTGTCCTACTGTTGCTCATATAGGAGTGTGAAAGGTCTTGTCCAGCATTAGAGAAGCACAACTTGCTCCCTTCCATGCATTGTGGTTGGTATTGTTGCTCAGCCCCACTTTCTTCAGTGGAGCAGGGTTGCACTCAGTCATGTCGTCATTGAAAGGTTTTTCTGAAATTTGTTTTTTAGTTCTTTAGCACTTACAAAAAAACTTTGCCTTATGCTGGTTCTGCAGATGTACCTAGCACAGTCTCCCTTGGAAAATCCATCCTGACCAAATTGCAATGACAAAACTCTGCTAAACTGTTCTAATCAGGACTACTTAACTTGTTAGGCTATGTTCACACGGCTTACTTTGGGGCGCATTGCGCTTATTACGCGGGGAAATGTGCCCCTGAATTACGGTAATCCATACCTCTCTTAGAGAACTATGGAATGCGCCTCCTCTCCCCACTCCTACAATACTGATCGGTTAATGTATGCGCAGGAGAATAAGAGACATGTAATGAAATGTCCTATGAGGGGCCGGTGGGCTGCCGCCCCCCCACTCCACGCACCTCAGGAGCTCCCAAAGCATACGGCGTATTGCGGCGCGTACTGTACACGCTGCAATACACCGTGTGAACATAGCCTTACAGATTGTCCCTTTCACTGACCGCATGCAGAGAAATTAAGGCATTGACGCACTATATATATTGAAGAGGTGCTGCGAGTGTTGCTTTTAAATTCTTGACACATTTTTCCTTTTTTAGCAGATCCGCATGCCCAGAGGGTCCGCCATGCTTCCTCTGTGGTGGATGAGGTGGACTCTGATGGAGGTACCATTAGTCAGACAGTTGCTATGGCGATAGCGGGGTCTCCGTTACCTACGGTGCAGAAGGCCCCAAGTTTTCCTCTCCCGTCTGCTGTAAGTAAAGGTCCCCATCTCCTATAATTACAATAGATTCAGAAAACCACATTTTAGTATATCATGGGCTGTCCATGTATGTTTAGTGCAGTCCATTGTTTTCTCCCCAGCCAATGCGTGCCGGCAGTGTGCTCTCCGCAGAGTCCAGCCGCAATCTCCTGGTGTGTGCTCTGTGGGTACTGAAGAACGCCGAGCAGGACTGTCTGCAGCGCTGGTTCTCCAGCTTATCTGTAATCCAGCTGACACGGGTGCTGGAGCTGCTGAGTCTGTGCGTGTCCTGCTTCCAGTACAAGGTGAGACACACGGTACTTAGTACCTCCTGAAAACAGTAGAATTATTACATTGTGTCCGAGTAGAGTCAGGGTAAGTCCGTTTACAGTAAGGGGATGTTCACATGGCGTAATCGCCGGGCACATTTCGCCATGTATTTGCACTTCAATACACCTGACATGTGCCCCCACAATTACGGTAATTCATAGGTCTCATAGAGAGCTATGAATTACATTCCATCTCCCCTGCTGTACAATTTTGTTGTATTGTACGCCGGGGGAGAGAAGTGAATGGATAATGAAAGTGAATGGGGCCGGCCCACCCTGTACTTAGAGGTAAGTGCTGAACAGCGGGTACTTCTAAAACACCCGCTTCTTTCTAGCGTCAAGTACAAAATGAGACAGGAGGCACTACATACCTTCTAATAACAATGTATTCAATACAGTGTACCACTTGAGTACCATAAGAGTACACCAGTAGTATTGCATCTAGGTATGCTCTGCTCAGGTAAAACATGTGGTTCTCCATACATCATAACACTATTGGTGACATGCATGAAATTTGGCGTGTTGATGCCAAATTTCATGCGCATATTAATGGCTTGAATGTGCCTGATTTATGAACCTGCTCTACTTCTAGCGCTTGTTACGACACATCTGGCTTAGGTAAACCACTTTGAAAGTGCTGTACCTGTTCCAGCAGTAATACACCTAGAAGTGCCGTAGCGAAACTATCAATATGTAGCTTCGACTGTTTTAGTATCACCCCGCCTCCTGCACGTCCCCCGAAATCAGGCGCATTACAAAGTGCCACAGGCGCTATGTATGCACCCCGAATGGCGTTGCGGGACTTTTAAAAATGTAGCAAACTGAACAGCTACTGATAATGGGCGATAAGATGCCAGATGTCCTGGCGCATACCCCATTCCGATACAAGTTCACCCCTATATATCTGTGCATTTCTTTGGCTTTCCATATTAGGTGACACAAGGCACTGTGCAACTGGTAATAACCATATAATCCATAGAGCGTGTCACTCTAATACAGTAAGTGTGTTGAGTCTGTGTGAACATACATTATTAGCTGCGTGTTTGGATCCCTCTGTTTGACCCTAAACGGACCTAAACAAGCATCTAATAATGTGCAATGTGATTTTACTGCTTGCAATGGTAAACGCGCATTGGTGTTAAGACGAGTGATCGCCGATGCGGGTCTCATTGCATCTTTCGGATCCGTCTTTCTGATCCGTCCTAAGAATTGACATGTCCATTCTTGATCCGAAAGATGCAGCAGGAGCCCTATAATAAACTATAGGGTGCGATCCTGCTGCAGCCAAACACGCACCTGCACTGAGTTTTTGGATTTGATTTTCAGATCCATAACGGATCCAAGATTGGATCCAAAAACGCTGTGTGAACATGCTCTGAGAGTACACCGGAAGTGCTGCGTCTAGGATGTGCGAACTCGGTGAAACACCACAGCATTCATATCTCATAATAACAATACTATACTATGCCTATTGGCCAATACAAGGGTGAAACCATGCATTACCGCCCTATGAAAATGTAACGTCTGTGTACCCCCTAGCCTTTATAATAGGAGTACACCGGAGGCGTTGCTCACAGGTGGCTCTCTGTACCTCACTTTCTGTACAGTAGAGCCACATTCTATGCTCTTCTTCATTATACGGTGAGGCGTAATTCCTGCTGTATGTCAACCTATATTTTACACATGTTTTATCCTCTTTCAGGGTAAAAAAGCTTTTGAGCGTATAAACAGTCTAACCTTTAAGAAATCTCTTGATATGACAGCAAGACTGGAGGAGGCCATACTTGGAACCATTGGTGCCCGTCAAGACATGGTGAAACGTAGCCGAGGTGAGAAGCTGTGTTTTTTTGTTTTTTTTTTCCCCTGAATTTTGCTTTGGTTTTACTACATATTTGGCCTCTATTGAAGATGATCCAACCACTGATCATAATCAGGGTGGTATCCAGTCATCCGGGAAGTCACCAAGCATATTTGATCACTAGTCATACCTAAACTATGGTGAGAGACGATACCAAAAAACTGACAAGTGCCTTGTCTGAGATTTGTGCCCATACTGGTCATCACCGCTAAAAACATACGCTCCATTGGTTGTTCTCCAAGCTTGGCACCATGGTCTGGATTAAGGGCTTGTCCCCACGATAAGGTATTTTGGTCGGTTTTTCAGACGGTTTGCCGTTTTAGAAACCATCTTAATACCGGACCATGCAACGCTCCCCTATAGACTTTAATAGAAAATCCGCTCAGCGGTCCCCACTGAACGGATTTTCGGCCGGACGGTTTTTGACACTCTTGGTGTAACGAAAAACTTAGAACATGTTCATTCTTCCTCCTGGTTTTCAGGCAGATCATGAACATGTGGGCGAGAAGGGCGACAGCTTGAATCCCAAACCGCAGACAAAAGCCGTCCCTCTATGTGCCAAAAAAAGACAAAATGCCGTCGGTAAATCGAGACACTATTTGGTCTTTGCTGTGGGAACGCACCCTAAAACATTTACCTTCTTTGGTGACAATACCCCTTGTCTCTCATCGACTGAGATTTCCTTGAGTCTTATGCCACCATCCTCCTTGGTATCTTAGTCTATGTTCTCCTTACAGAGCGTAGCCCTTATGGAACCCAGGAGAATGTACGATGGAGGAAAAATGTTACCCAATGGAAACCAAGCAGCGAGAAGACCGAAAAGTAAGTACTAAATTGTAGAGGTGGTGTAAAGTGTAATGGATAGTTGTCTCAAGCAATTGCTTTCCTCAGATCACAGGCTGAACGGGACCTTGATATTACGGTGGATGGGAATATGGCGGCTGAGGCCAACCTGGTGGTGCTGGATACACTGGAGATCATTGTGCAGGTAAGCCTTTTAGCATTGTGCATAGTTATAAGAGGTGCGGAAGCAGCAGTCACACGTGGGACCTGGTATCTATAGGGGCCCAAAGCCGCTTGCTACATAAGTAGTAGTAAACCATTTTAGGCTGGACCTAGGGCTTTCCATTGCCATCATAGTAGCACAGAAGCTTCCTTTAGAGAGCTCACTCGCCATTTGTCTTGTAGACGGTCCTGCTGTCTGAGATGAAGGAAAGCATCCTTGGGGGTGTGCTGAAAGTCCTACTGCTGAGTATGAGCTGCAATCAAAGTGCCCAATACCTGGAGCACTGCTTCACAAGCCAGAGGGCATTGGTGTGCAAGGTGAGTGTGCAGATTTTCTCAGTACATTAGACATTACAGAAATTGCCGCATCCTTTATACTGCCCCCCCTAAGGGTATAGCCACACAGCACTGACAAAATACCAGTTGGATTCTGATTCTGGTTCTGACTGGTATTTTATCGTCCTCTCAACGTTCAGGGGGACGGTTTCTGGTCGCGGATTCTGCTCTTCTCCCTAAAACATTGAACAGTAGCAGAAGCATGTGCATGTTCCAGGTTTTTTTCTTTTAATGGTTTTTTGGATTTGAAATCCGAGCGTCAGAAAATCTGAGCTGTGTAGACTACAGTTTGGATCTTTTTATTGACGTCTATGTGGATGATTGACAGTCTGTTTTCAGTCCAAAAATCAAACAACTGACTGACAACCCTTGCTGTGTGGACAAACCCTCAGGCTCTCTCTCCAATGCACAGAAACACATCCGTTTTTTTTTTTCAGCATTTTTTGTTTTCTAAAAATGCTGAAAAGAGCTCCCATAGACTTCTATAATAAAAACGTCCTGTTGTCTCTGAACGTTTTTTTTTTTTTTTTTTTCTGCTCGTCTTTTATATCCTTTTGCAAAAAACTCCAGAGCATGGCAGAAAATGTACTATTGGAGTCTATGGAAAGCACCGGATGGTTTTTGCCGCGGTTTTCCAATGAAAACCCCCAGGGGATTAAATTATCAAGTGTCCGATGTGTCCTCGTTCATAATAAAGTTATCTTGCTTTTGTCGCTAACGATTTTCGCACAATTCAAGATTTTTTTCGCTAATAAAGTCCTCTCGCTTCTGTCGCTAACAATACGTTTTTTTTATGGATTTTGGCGCTAATAAAGTTATCTTGCGTTTGTTGTTAAAAATACTTTTTTTTTACGGATTTTGGCTCTGATAAAGAGAGAACTTTATTAGTGCCAATCCGTATAACTTCATATAAATGCAGATATGAGCTTTACATCCCCTTTTGTAGGGTGGAGTTGCATCCAATGGTCTTAATTTTATGCAGACATTAAAAACCCAGACTCTGAAAACAAGGTGTAGAACCAAATCGAAAAACGTTCCAAACAAACATGGCATAGAAAGGGGACCGTTATTTTCAGCTGCTTTTGACAGGCAGTGTGAGCAAAAAACTCCAAGTTTTATTGAACATTGTTTTATGAATTTGGTTTCCAGTTTGTTTTTTGGTCCACTGCAGGGTAGACGGAGCCTAATTCCTTCTCCTCCCTTTGTACTATTCCTATTTTTTCTTGCTGTCAATGTATGTACCATCTTTTCTCCACACATGGTCTATGTCCTTGTACCGCACTCAGTTCCCAGAGATGTTATTTGAAGATGACACAGAGCTGTGCTCCGACCTCTGCCTCCGCCTCCTGCGCCACTGCGGCAGCTGTATTGGCAGCGTGCGGACCCACGCCAGCGCCTCCCTCTACCTGCTCATGAGGCAGAACTTCGAGATTGGGAATGTAAGTGAGACACAATGTGATTTTTACTAATCTGTAGCCATGTTTTTGGTGTCACATTTTGGATCCAGGTCATGGTTAATGATGACCTGAATATCGGCAATTCAGTTTGGGGCAGCCTGACCTAAATTTTGGCAGAACTCCAGGTTTAAGGTTCTCTTTAGGGGCATTTTTTTTTTTTCTATAATTGAGTTAGGGATTAGGGTTGAGATTAGTATTAAAGTATAGTTTGGGGTTGGAAGTAAGATTAATAGATGGAGTTTTAGTTCATTTTTGGGTTGTACTTGGAAAGGGGGAAGGGTTAAAACTGGGGTTAAAGGAGTTGTCTCGCCATACTGTTTCAGAGCCACAGACCTCTTCAGACTTGCACTTCCTGGTCCTCTGTGACGGGTGTCCTATAGCAGTGATTGACATATCAGCTCTGCTATTCCAAGCTGATCCTATTACGCTGACATGAGTGCTGGAGATTTATTCCATAGTGCAGAAGGCTACAGAGCTCAAAGGGATCAAGTTGTTAAACCATCTCCTTTGTTACAGATAACACTCTGTTCTGAAGCTGCTAGCGTCCTGTATGCCGATCTGTGGTTACATTAACTCCCTGCTCTCAGAGAGTGGGAGAGCAGGATGGTAACCGTAGGAACCTGTGTGCACGCAGAGCTGATAAAATCTCTTATCTCCTGACCAAAGCAATATCAAAAGAGCAATGTATATGGTTAAAGTCTTGATTTACTGTCCCCTACATGCTGAAAGCTAATCTTTTGCAGTAAGGACTCCCTTAATGATTGGCATTGTGGTTAACGGATTGGATTACAGTTTGGTTTAGGGTCGAGTTTTTCGTTTGCATTAGGGTCATTGTTGGAATAAGGTGTTTAAATGGGTTGTGTATATACTGTTTGGTTTTAGGGATGGAGATTTTAGTAATGATAAGGTTTCAATTTGTGGTTCGGAAATTTGTAATTAGTTTGTGAAATTCCACACCAAACCAGTTTCGGGTTGGGATTAGGCTATGTTCACACGGTTTATTTCGGGGCGTATTTGCGGATGTAATTACGTCCGCAAATAGGTCCCGAAATACATTTCAAATAATGGACAATTAGATTAGCATTGATTTCAATGTAAAATATTCCTCGTCTGTTCACACGAGGCGTATTTCCGCGACTTATTTTCGCCATGTAAATACAATCGTAAAATTTAGTCCCCTGTCACTTATTGACGCGTTTTTCACGGCGTAAATCCCCATAGTAAAGAATGGGGAACGTATTTACGACATGAAATACGTGCCACACTTTGTGACGCGTATTTCGGGTAATTACGTCCAAAAATACGCCCCAAAATAATCCGTGTGAACATAGCCTTATTAGAGTTTTCATTGGAGTTTGGGTTAAAAATAGATACTACTTATGCCTCTATAACTAGAGCTGAGCCTAAATACCACCAACTTGCATTCTCCCTTTTTTTTTTTTTAACTTAATTGTTTCTATTTTGGGACAGATTTTTGCCCGTGTGAAGATGCAGGTCACCATGTCGCTGTCTTCACTAGTGGGGACCTCTCAGAAATTTAATGAAGAATATCTGCGGCGATCCCTGAAAACTATCCTGACCTACTCGGAGGAGGATCTAGAACTAAGAGACACCACCTTCCCGGAGCAGGTACTGCACCCAGCTACATAGATACCAAGGCATTGTGCCGTATATTCAACCCTGGTGAGCAGACTACTGCAATGTGTTACTCAATGGACCCATCATATCCATCATGGGTCCTTCAAAAACAGAAGCCGCAATGCTGGTGAGAGGGGCATGATGGGGACCCTGTGGTCCTCCAGGATGTAATGCAATTATAACTATAGACTGCCGACCATAGTACTAAACTAGCAAATCTAGAACTAATGGACTAGAACCATTTTTTAGTACAACCACCGTGTGAGAGTTTTGATGATATTCATACCTCCCAACTTTTAGAGATCGCAAAGAGGGACATATCAGGCCACACCTCTAACCACGCCCCAACACATGACATCATACTAAGACACGTCTCTAACCACGCCCATACACATACATGCCAACTTTTTAGACAGCCAAAAAGGGGACACATTTTCAGATTGCATTGTGTCCAGAATGAAGTATTAAGTAAATTGTTCTGTAATATACAGGTACTCAAGCAATCATATACTTTTTTAAAGCAAGATAGTTAGTATATAATGCAAATCAATTTCTCGAAATGAAAAAAGTAGGTACATTTAATAGGCACGATAGGTGGACAAGGGTTAAAAATAGGGACAGTCCCTCCAAAATAGGGACAGTTGGGAGGTATAGATATTGATTACCTTAGACATGAAATATGTGTTGGTAGATCCTGTTATGGTGGCCTTTGCAGTCCAATTTTTTTTTTTTTTTATTGTAAATTTTTTAAAAAGTTTTACAAACAGAAAGCCATATAGGGCTACAGAAAGTAATCAACAAGGTGCATTAGCAACATATCAACAGAAGCAGTCTCAAGTTACTAGTCAACAGCACCGTCCCTTTGCAGTCAAATCTAATGATGATGCTAGGATGAGGACATTGGAGACCGGCACCTACCACCAAAGGAACCATAGCTACTGTTAGCGCGTGTTTAAATGGGTTGGCCCTGCTGTAGGTTGTCCACAGAATAAAACCAGCACCCAAAAATGTGCAATAATCGTTACAGATTTTATTCTGTGGACTCGATGCAAGTTTTCCCTCTTGGACATAAGTGACTCATTTGGACATATCCTCAGCCCATTAATGCAAAATTATGTAACTGCAGGTAATTGTGCTTTTAAGTTGGCCACGAGTAATTTCAGTGCCACAAACAGCTGATCTTCCCTTCCTGTTGCTTCCCCCCCCCCCCCACGCCCCACCATTAATAGTTCCTCTCTAGAACAATATCAGTGGGCCCCTTTTTTTTTTATTTTTTTTTTTTTTTATACATTTTTGATCAGGTATCTAAGGTATGTTCCCACAGCTTATTTTGCCGCGCATTTGGGCGCGTATTGCATTACCATAATTGCAGCACGCATTTCGCCGCAATTACGGTAATTCATAGTTCTCATAGAGAACTATGGATTACGAGTCATCTCCCTGTGTGTACACTACGATCCTATTGTCTGCCCGGGGAAAGAATTGACATGTCAATTATTCGCGGCACTTACTCCCCGCTGACCATGCAAGTTGAGAGGGCCGGAATTATGCTTCCAAAACACCCCGCGTATTGCGGCACGTACTATACACGCCCCAATACGCTGTGTGAACATACCCTAATGGGATTCCTGGCCTGGTGACCACCTCTACCTCTCTATATACGCCAGGTTATGTCTGTTATTTACCTGCTGTTTGTGTCCGAAGTTGGAGATAACGTTGATCCTGGCCTTCTTACCCTCCAGACAGAGTAAGGTTTCGGTCCACTGTAATACCCCAACCCCGTGAATCGGTGCGGTATCCCGATCAGGTGCCAATGTTAATTCCTCAAAGGCTTACCATGTTCACCCCTACACACAGTAAGGGTATAAATATGAGAGGCATATTACTATATGATTCTGCAACATATGCAGTACAGAAAAAAAAATAAAGATGGCTAACTCACTACCAAATATATTATAAATATGTATATTGTGTGTGTGTGTGATGTGTGTGTATATATATATATATATTAGTATTTATATATATATATATATATATATAATATGTATGTATATATATATATAATATGTAGATGTGTGTGTGTGTATTAATTACCCATAAAATATAAGTATTTTAATCTATTTAAAGTTCAGAACACCATCCTTTTCCCATTTTAGAAATAAGAATATAAAAAAGGTGGTTACACATAATTGGTATCACCGGGTTATGTGTATGATAGACAAGCAAAAAATTCACAATGCCAAAATTGTCACTTCCCCACCGCAAAAAAAATTGGAAAAAGTTATCAAAAAGTTGCACGTATCCCAAAATGGTACCAATTAAAACTACGCTTCAGCCCACAACACCATAAATGGAAAAGCAAAAAAGGTATGGGTCACAGTAAATGGTGCTACAACGCAAATTTTTGGAAAAAAATTGTAATTTTTTTTACGTAATAAAACCTAATACTATACAAATTTAGTAACACTGAAATAGTACTGACCTGCAGAATAAAAATAACACCATTTACACTGCACTGTGAACTCCATAAAAAATGGCACAAATGGGTGTTTTATTTCTTCACGTTCCACAAAGAACTTTCTTTTTATTTATTTTTTTTGTTTACCAGTACATTTTATTGTACAGTCAACGGTACCATTAAAACGTTTCTCTGCGGCTATGTAGATGGAAAAATTATAAAGGTATTGCTTCTGGAAGACAAGGAGGAATGAATGATAAACCAAAAACTGAAAATAGCGCTGTCCTTAAAGGGGGTAAAGTAGTTGTCCATAGTTAGAAAAACGTGGCTGCTTTCCTCCAAAAAACAGCACCATATCTGTCCATGTTTTTTGTGTGTGTTACTGTAGTCCAGCCCCGTTCACTTCAATGGAACTGAGCTGCAATACCAGACACAACCCCTGGACAGATGTGGCGCTGTTTGGGTAAGAAAGTAGCTATGTTTAATCCTAGACAGCCCCTCTTTAACCTTTTATTTACTGATTATCAGGTTCAGGACCTGGTGTTTAATCTTCACATGATCCTGACTCACACCGTAAAGATGAAAGAACACCAGGAGGACCCGGAGATGCTATTGGACCTCATGTACCGGTGAGTGCAGCGGACTCCATAGGTCTCATGCATGGATCCACATACTGATGGAGACTTCTAGAATCTCTGATACACAGTAAATCAGTTGTAATAGTTCTCCATGAGTACAATAATGATCTGTCTGCCCGTACCCGTGTGCGCCGGTATATGCCGGCTGGCCTGCGTGTACGTTTAACAGTGCTCCCACCGACTTTTCACCTTCCCCTGATGCGTAAGTGCTGCTCGGTACACATATGTCTGAAAATCATAGCATTCAATGAGTTTTATGATTTTACCATATTTGTGGGGCGTGCTTTGAGAATATTGCAGTGCAATTGCGTCCCGAAGTTCGTCCCACAAATATGCTGTGTGACCATACCCTAAGGGCTTGTTAACACGACGTTTTTGGTTCCATTTTTTAGATCCGTTTTTTACCAGAAGAAAACTGCCATTTCCAAAAAACTTATTGTGCCAAAAAACGCAGCATGCCATGCATTTTTGACTCGTTTGCATGCGTTTTTTGGATCCGTTTGTCAATGCCTTTTCTTTCAAATCAATTCTCTATTAATTTAACCTATTCCATGACCAAATACACCCTTTTGATTATTAATTTACAATTAATGATTATCCCTAACCCTACACCTAACCATAACTAATAATTATTATGAATTGTTAATTAACAATTAGCATTCATTATTAATACATTTATTATCACTAATGATAATAATTAATTATTAATATTAATAATTAGTTATCAATAATTAGATTAAGTTATTAATTTATTAATAGTTATTAAGTATTAATCACAAATGATACTATCCATAGAGATTGTAGTTTGAAAATGTACAATCTTTTTAATGTAATACACTAAGGGTGCATTCACATGGTAAGGGACAAATACCGGTCGGTTTATCCGACCGGTATTTGCACGTTTCTGCGCCTACCCCGAGTGTCTGCGTGTGGGGAATTAGTGGTGGGGCGTCTTTCTTCGCGCTATGAGCCCTCCCGCTTCGCATGTCACAAGCCACAGATTTTCTCCGAAAACCCGGATGGAAGAATGTGCATGTAGAATGACTCGCGGGTGGAAAAACCGCCGGGCGGATAACACGTGCTCCATAGAGCCCCATTATGCTCATTTTTGGTCGCTTTTTCAGGCGGTCTGCAAAACCCCAAACCGCCTGAAAAACTGGCCGAAAACCCGTGCAGTGGGGACATGCCCTAAATCGGTCTCATTTGATGTAGAAGCTCTGTTTGAACTTTAGTAACCTCTTGTGGAAAGATGTAATGTAAAAACATCCAACAGATGGTGCTTCCATTATTTTACATGTGTTTAAACCTATAACTCACTTTTTAATATGTTTTGAAATAAAAAGCCGTTTTTTATATAAAGAAATTCTAGAAGTTTTTAATAATTCTAAACACCCATTCTATACTAAAAAACTGCTTTTGTTTAATTCAAACATAGTAAGGAAAAAGTGAGTTATGAGTTTAAACACATTAAACATAATGGAATCGCCATCTATTGGATGTTCTCTACTTTCCACCTTCACAGACAGTTGTCAGTTAAATAGGGTACGGCCGATTTAGTGTATTATAACTACAAATTTAAAACCAATGCGATTTTTCAGGATGCGCTTTTGGTATCCAAAAACGTACCCAATTGTATGTTGCGTTTTTGATCGTTTTTTTCAGGCTCCAAAAGCGCACTCCCTGTTTCCTATGGGGATTTCACTTGTGTAAAACGCAAGTAAAATGACATGTCAATTCTTAAAACGTAAAATTCGAAAAACGCATGAAAAGAAAAGCAACTAAAGCACAGCAGCGATCACTGCTTCTGAAGGAATGCGTGTTTTTACATTGAAATCAACGTAAATCACACTGCACATTTTGGATACGTTTTTCGTTCCTGTTTGGGTCCGAAAAACGTATCTGAAAAAACTTGTGTTAACAAGCCAACAGTGCCATCCAAACACGGCCCAACCAAACACTCAGCACTATACAGTGCCCACCATAACAGTGTCTGCCATACAAAGCCCATCACACCAGTGCCATCATTTGAATGCAGCTAATAATAATAATAATAATAATAATAATTTTTATTTTATATAGACGCCAACATATCAGCGCAGCACTTTTTACACAAATTAGAGGGTGTACATACAACATTTACACATTAAAAGAACTTACAAATGAGACACGAGGTATGAAGGACCCTGCTCGCAGAGCTTAACAATCTATTATGGTGTAGGGTGGAGACAAAGGGTTAAGAATTGCTCAGTTACTATGGTCCAGCCATGTTTACATAAAATGTAGAGTTGGTTTACATAGAAATTGGGTGACCCAGCCACCCTGACAGTACATCTATATACAGATAAGTGCCGGTGAGTGCCCTAGTGTAGGATTGACAGGTGATGATAGCTGTTAGGATCTTGGTAGGCTCCAGGCTTGATAAGATGTTATCTCAGGGCCCTCTTAAAAACTGTGAGGGTTGTGAATGTGCTTGATCGCCCGCGCTAGCATAATCCATAGTGATCCGGTGCTGCACGTGTGAAATCTTGGAGACGGGCATGGGAGGTTCGGATGATTGAGGAATGTAGTCTGATATCATCATCAAGCGCAGAGCACGGGTAGGGTGTAGACAGAGATGAGGGAGGAGATGGTAGGATTAGCAACACTGTGAGAGCTTTATGGGTGAGAGTGGAGATTTATGTTTATTCCTGTACTGTATGGTCCAACCATGCAGGTGACTGGACACAGGGTAGAGGCATCAGTATAGCGGCTGAGAGAAAGACCAACCTGGCTGCTGTCATTCAGAACAGGATTGCCAGAGGGGAGAGTTTTTTGCAAGAGGGAGACCGTAAGGCAAGGAGATGCAGTAAGTCAAGACGGAGAGTGAATAAAGCAACAATGAGGGTTTGAGCTGTTTCCACAGTGAGAAAAGTACGATTTTGGAGATGTTCTGTGGTGTCAGATGACGGAGCGGGCGAAGTGATGGATAAAAGTGTGAAGGACAGATTAGAAATCTCTATTACCCCAAGACTGCGCCATGCTGCCTAGGAGTTATGGTGGTGCCACACACTGAACCGAGATAGTAGTTGTATAAATGGTGAGAATGACAAGAAGGATCGTTTTTAGGAGGTTATTTATCAGAAGAGAGAGTACATTATGTCAGAGACAGCGGACAGACAGTCACTGGTGTTTTTTGTATCAGGGCAGGAGTGAAATGTCTCGTGAGGAGGTGTATAATTGGGTGTCATCAGCATAGAGATGGTACATGGAAGCCAAATCTGCTGATGGTTTTGTCCAATGGGGGGATGTGTAAATTGAAAAAAGAGAACCTAGAACTGATCCCTGATGAACCCGACAGTCTAGAAGAAGAGGGAGAGGAGGTAGAACCAGCAAATGGATACACTGAAGGAGCGGTCAGAGAGGTAGGAAGAGAAACCAAGCGTGAGCGGGTCCTGGATGCCAATGGTGCTGTGAGCATGTGTGAGAAGGGTGGTGATCCACAGTGTCAATTCTGCAGAGAGATCCAGAGAAGCAGCAACGAGTATTTGCCCTGTGATTTTTGGCGAAGTGAGGATCTCATTAGAGACTTTAACTAGAGCATTTCCCTTGTGGAGTGCAGGGTTGCGAACCGATTGTATAGGATGGCGAAAGTTGAGTAAGTAGAGAGATAGCACGGATTAAACGTTGAGTAGACCAAGCGTTCCAGGAGTTTTAGAGATGAAGCAGGTTAGAGACTGTGGATCGGTAGTTAGAACCACAGGATGGGTCCAAAGAGGGCTTTTTAAGTAAAGGGGTTATGATGGCAGTTTAAAAGAGGATGGGAAGTGATCCCAGTAAGAGAGAAAGGTTAAAGATTGCGTTAAGGTGAGAGATGATAGCTGGGAGATATAGACTGGACAAGTGGATGTGAATGGGGTCACTAGAGGCAGTGTAGGGCTAACAGATGAGAGAAGCTGGACACTTCTTCTCTGTCGTTGGGTCAGTGCTGATGAGCAGACTAAAGGACGTGCCGCAGGGGACGGCTGGGGATTCTTGAGGATTGAGATTGAGATGTTTTGCCGGTATACTGTCTATTATTGTCTTTGAAGTAAGTGGCCATGGTCTTCAGCACAGAGGTCAGTTACTGGGCCTAGCAGTATGTGCTGAGGAGGGAGTGGAAAGTGTCAAACAGGCCGTTTTGGGTTGTTTTTGTATGTGGGAGATGAGGGAGGTGAAAATATTTTTGTTGTTTTTTCGCAGGTGAAGGGCAGTGTGGTAAGTGCTTAGCCTGAAAATTGTAGTGGAAGAAAATCTGCAGGTAGCTTTGCTTTCCCTCCACATTCTCTCAAGCACACCTTGAACATCGCTGCAGGAAGTCAGTCTAGTTGTGTGCGCCAATGGCTGTGGCGACTGACTCCTTGTGGTGCGGTGTCTGAGAGGTTGCCAACATTCCAGGGGGTTTGAGAGTATTTTCATGTACTGCTTGTGACAGCCAAGGTCAGGACAGGATTCTGAGGGAGATTGGAGCAGTGAGGACTGAATGGTGTCTATGTAGTTCCTGAGTGTTCATGGAGCGAATGTTTCTGGAGGGCGATGGGCAGTGTGACCCAGGAAGGCTGAAGATTAGGTGGATCAGAGAAGAGATAAGTTTGCTCATAGAGAGCAAAAGGAGAATTATTGAAGGTTAAAATTAGCTTAGTAGACTGCAGAAAACCAGATCCAAGAGCGTTGTCCGCATCCATTTGGGTTGGAGAATCAGTGAAAATGCAAGAGGCCAAAGGATGATTTAAGTTAAAGAAACCGAGAGGCAGAAGAGAGACATAGGGTGTCGATGGGGAAAATGTGAAATCCGCCCATGATGAGAGTGGGTATTTCAGTGGAGAGGAAGTGATGGAGCCAGGCTGCAAATACTTAGTTATCCAAAACTGGCGGGGTGACCTGTGGGTCCTGTACACATGGCGATTCGAGGGAAAAATGGAGCCGTAAGAGTCTTAGAGTTGTGGACCGTCAAAGGAGGGGAAATGTGAGGGAGGTTGCAGGGGTAATGACCTTGTAACGTGCATTGTGGAGAGGAGAATATGCCAACTCCTCCACCTGGCCTTTTCTCAGTCTGGGGGTGTGGGTGAAATGAAGGCCCGCCATAGGTTGAGGGCACAAGGGAAGCGTTGGTTCTGATTGCTGAGCCATGATTCATTGATAGTCGAGTAGATTAAGGGAGTTAGAGAGGAAACATGTCATGAACAGCATGAGTTTGGTTACCAATCAGATCGGCATTCCACAGAGCACATGTAAAGTGGCAGGAAAAGACGTAACAGCGAATTAGCAAGTCAGATGTAGCAGGGTTTGTCATGGATTGGAGGAGGAGGGGTGAGCATAAAGGAGGGTGGGCCTGGGTTTGGAGAGATTTCCCCTGCAGCAGAATCAGGGGGGAGACAGAAAGTGACAGCGAGGTGGTGTTAGTGTTGTGTATGAGGCGGTGTTTGTGCGACATTATGGAGGCAGGTGTTTTGGGTATTTTTAAAAGGAAAAACAGTGTGTGGGATGTATACATAGGTGATGGAGGAGAGAGGCGCTGATGTGGATAGCATTTTCAGGGGTGCGATACACTGGGTTGAGGAAAAAGAGAGGCAGATGGCTACAATGTAGATAGCAAGAGTGAGCCATTGTGGTAAAAGGTGTATGATATTAAGAGACCAGGATTACACCACGATGCAGGGTGATCCGTCAAGCTCCCTTAAGCTCCCTTCTGTCTCATTTCTGACTATTTCTGATGATCATGTAATACTTTCAAATTTTTACATTCCAATATGCACGATAAATATGCATCAGAGACCTAAGCTATCTGATAATATACTAGAGCAATGTAGTGTTACTTGCTAGCATCAATTAACCCAGTTGTCGTAAATTGGGGGAGTTACAACTGGCCCAGCAAAGCAGAGACTTCAAGGGGAATATCTGTGCTAAGTAAATATAAACCACAGGGGTCATTATGGAGCACTAGGCTGAGTATCAACACATAACATACCAGTAATATACAACATAGGTAGTTATACAAATAAGGCTGTGAGATTGTTAGGGTTGAAGACCAATACATACTCATACCATTTCAAATGCACAATATAATACAGCAATATTACAAGGGATGGCTGAGGGTTGTAGTTCACACACATACCATTCAAATGCACAATATATAAACAGGCAGATATTTCAGAGTGGATGGCTGAAGGGTTGTATTCAGCACACATACCCAATTCAAATGCACAATATAATACTGCAGATATTTCAGGAGGGATGGCTGAGGGTTGTAGTTTCACACACATACCAATTCAAAGTGCAGCAATAAAATACAGCAGATATTTCAGAGGGATGGCTGAGGGTTGTAGTTCCACAACATACCAATTCAAATGCACAATCTAATACAGCAGATATTTTCAGAGTGATGGCTGAGGGTTGTTAGTTCACACACATACCAATCAAATGCACAATATAAAACAGCAGATATTACAGAGGATGGCTGAGGGTTGTAGTTCAGCACAACATACCTGTGTAAGAAGAGGTTGAGAAAAACGTGGTCAGATGACAGTAGGTCTCTGAGATGCACTCCATCCATTTCAGGCCTATTTCGTTGATGATCATGTAATACTTTCAAATATTTACTTCCAAAGTATGCACGAGGTAGGAATATGCCTCAGAGACCGACGGTCTTCAGAGACCTAAGCTAACTGATTTATACTGAGCAATGTAGAGTTCGCTTTGCTATCATCAATTAACCCATGTGTCGTAAATTTGTGGGAGTTTACAACTGGCCGCAGCAAAGCAGAGACTTCAAGGGGAATAGCTGTTCATAATAAATAAAACTCAGGGTCCAATATTGAGCACTAGGCAGAGATTCTACACATAACATACCAGTAATATACAAAAGGGGAGGTTATACAAAATAAGGCTGTGAGATTTTTATGAGGGTTGAATCAATAATTAAACATACCAAAATCAATGCACAATATAATGACAGCATATATTTCATAGGTATGGGCTGAAGGGTTGTAGTTTCACACACAAACGCAATATCAAAATGCACAATATAATACAGCAGGATATTTCAGAGTGATGGCTGAGGGTTGGAGTTCACTACACATACCAAATACCTCAAATGCACAATATAATACAGCAGATATTTCATATGGATGGGCTTATGGTTGTAGTTCACACACATACCAATTCAAATTCACAATAGAATACAGCAGGATATTTCAGAGGGATGGCAGAGGGTTGGAGGTTCACACACATACCAATTCAAATGCACAATATAATACAGCAGATATTTCAGAGGGATGGCTGAGGGTTGTAGTTCACACACATACCTGTGAAGAGAGGGAGAAAAACGTGGTCAGATGACAGTAGGTCCTCTGAGATGCCACTCCATCCATTTCTGCCTATTTCTGATTATCATGTAATACTTTCAAAATTTACTTCCAAATATGCAACATAAATTATGCCTCAGAAGACCAGACGTCTCAGAGAACCTAAGCTCCTCTGATTTATACTGCAGCTGTCAAAAGATGAATGAATTACTATGTGGAGAACAAGGACAAAGACAAAGCATGTTTGTGCAGCCTAAAGCCATCAGGACACAGCGTGGCACCAAGGGCTGCATGTTGTGCACCCCTGTTATAGTGGTTTTAGCGTACTGTATTACCGCATGTTGTGCGCCCCTGTTATAGTGGTTTTAGCGTACTGTATTACCGCATGTTGTGCCATCTATCACACTATTTGTTGTGTGCTCATTCAGGATAGCTAAAGGATATCAGAACTCCCCAGATCTGCGGTTGACGTGGCTCCAGAACATGGCTGCCAAGCACACTGAGCGTGGAAACCATGCGGAGGCTGCACACTGCCTGGTACATGGGGCCGCACTGGTATCGGAGTATCTCAGCATGATTGAGGATGCCCGTCACCTGCCTGTGGGGTGTGTCAGTTTCCAGGTACTGTGACAATGACTATTCTACTAGATCTACTATGTGGGTGTATATAAATGAATGCCTGTCTGACCTATCCCTGCAGAGTATATCCTCCAATGTACTGGAAGAGTCAGCGGTGTCAGATGATGTTGTATCTCCAGATGAAGAAGGGATCTGTGCTGGGAAATATTTCACAGAGGCCGGACTGATGGGCTTGCTGGAGCAAGCCTGTGCAAGCCTCACTATGGTAAGGGCCTTAGAAATCACTGGTCTGTAACTTGGGGCATGCTGGGAATTGTAGTTTCATGATGGAGAGCCACAAGTTAGATACTGCTGTTCACACTATATAGTGAAATGATTAAAGGACCACTCCGGGTTTGTTTTGTTTTTATCCCCTTAGTTCAGTAGGAATGGCTTCTAGGTACATTGTAGTGCCAGTAATTTTGCTGACCTGCTACTGAATACAGGATTTCTCGCTGCTGCCACTGGGACATGTAACCTGCACTCTGAGTAGATGAAACGCACAGTATAGTTATGTGACCTGGAAGTGAATTTCTCTATTCATTCCTTTTTGACTTTAAACTCCCATAGGAATGTATAGAGGGGCAGAACTCAAAAGCACTGTCTTTCAGCGAATCAGAGTGCAGGTGACATGACCCAACACGAGACTAGTGCAGCAGTCAAAAATCCTATTTTCAGATCCAGGGAAGCAAAATTACTGGTACTACTGAACACCTAAAGAATTTCATGATGAACTAAAGGAAGAAAAAAAACAAAAATAACATAGTGATCTTTTAACTCCTATATAATACCCCACAAGGACACTAGGGAGCACCAGAGCACACACCCCCCTCATTTAAAAGGGTTTTGCCATGAAAGAAAATTGATGTGGGAAGTTTGCAAATTAAATAGTAAACATTTTCACCATTCATCATCATTAAAAATTCTCTACCATATTTGTTTTAGCTGCTCCCTTAGTGATCCATAGTGTACAGCTCATCTCCAGGGGATACGACCAGTGACGAGAGCTCCTCAGTCCTGGCCGCACATGCTCAGACATCACCTCTTAGACAGCTACCATCATTCTCCTCTTCACTGCTTAGTATTCACACACTCACTGCTGAGCGAGTGTTCAACCCCAGGTGCTGTCGTTCTACTCCCATCTTGTACACTCCTTAGTAATTAGTCATACAGTGCAAATTAATAAAAGGAAAAAAACTCTATCGGGTATGTGAATTGAGAAAAAAAAAATCATGTTTGGCTCTTGCAGGGATTTCAACTTCGGATCCTTATGCTGGAAGGCAGAAGTGCTAACCACTCAGCTACATTGTGGCTACTCGCTGTTCTTTACATAAACAGACTTTTGTTTGACTAGAGTGAACACACTGTGGGAAAAGGCATGGTGATCTCAAGCCTGCTGGGTCACATGATATGCAGTTCAAACAAGTCACACATGCCTCCATTTGAACACACTGAAAGCTGAAGCAAGACAAACCAGGCATGAAATGCTTTTGTGGTAAAAGCCCTTTAAATACAGACCCTAGATCAGGCTATCTACAAAATAGACCCCAGATCAGACTATCCCCAGAATATAGACTCCCAGATCAGACTCTGCCCTAAATTAAACCCCGGAATTGCTTCTAAATCTAGACCTTACAAAGCTTCTGAACTATTACAAGGCCTAGAGCAAGCTGTCCACAAAATAGACCCTAGATCAACCTATCCCCAGATCAGATGTGCAGATATTCACCGCTCCACGTTCCTCTTCATTCATGGGCGCATGCCACAATCGGCGTCCGCATTGGCTGCTGGGAAGAGGGAGGAACGTGGAGAGAGGTGTATAATCGGTGTCTAAAAGACTTGCCTGTTCTTTCAGGAGTCTCCAAGATATTCCCGAAGGATTGGCTTTAAGTGGAACAGCAGGGAAAAAAAAATAATTATTTTGTAAATTGCTGTTATATTCCAGAGTACTGTACAGATTGTCAACTCTCACATTGGTCCCCGTCCACGATCCACAATCGAAGTTCCAAATTTGTCTATTTGTTTTATATACTCTCTGCAGATCGTATCCTTGGTGGGATTTGATCCTAGGACCTCAGCACTGCAGAATATCACTGCTAAGCACTGAGCCACCATGACCCTATTGGCCATATCTGTTCTCGGTATTTTCACATATCTGTGTGCTCATATTGTGTCCTCTCTCTTCAGGGTTCTTTGTTCGAGGCGGTGAACGAGGTTTATAAAATTCTTATCCCCATTTATGAAGCCCATCGGGACTACAAGACGCTGGCTTCAGTCCACGGGAAACTCCAGGAGGCATTCAATAAAATCAACAACCAGGTGGGAGAGGGGCACTGATTTATGTGGGTAAATTGCTGTGAACCAAAGTAGCTGAGAAACAGCCCCAAGGTCTTAAAGTTTTAAAGGGATTGTTCACTTTGTGCTGTTTTATTATTTATCATGTATATCTTGGGAAATATTCAATTATTAAAAATCTACTTCAGTTATGTGTGACCCTGGTATCCAGATAACAGTAGTGTATGGAGGAGCAGAACTTCTCCAGTATTACTACCTCCACCAGTGTCTTGTCTTATGTGACCACCACACAGGTCATGTGACCCTGGTATCCAGGTAAAAGTAGTGTATGAAGGAAAAGAACTTCTCCAGTATTACTACCTCCAGCAGCATCTTACCATGTGACCACCACACAGGTCATGTGACCCTGGTATCCAGGTAACAGTAGTTTATGGAGGAGCAGAACTTCTCCAGTATTACCACCTCCAGCAGCATCTTATCATGTGACCACCACACAGGTCATGTGACCCTGGTATCCAGGTAAAAGTAGTGTATGAAGGAGCAGAACTTCTCCAGTATTACTACCTCCACCAGTGTCTTATCATGTGACCACCACACAGGTCATGTGACCCTGGTATCCAGGTAACAGTGTATGGAGGAGCAGAACTTCTCCAGTATTACTACCTCCAGCAGCGTCTTATCATGTGACCACCACACAGGTCATGTGACCCTGGTATCCAGGTAACAGTAGTGTATGGAGGAGCAGAACTTCTCCAGTATTACTACCTCCAGCAGCGTCTTATCATGTGACCACCACACAGGTCATGTGACCCTGGTATCCAGGTAACAGTGTATGGAGGAACAGAACTTCTCCAGTATTATCACCTCCAGCAGCGTCTTATCATGTGACCACCACACAGGTCATGTGACCCTGGTATCCAGGTAACAGTAGTGTATGGAGGAGCAGAACTTCTCCAGTATTACCACCTCCATCAGGGTCTTATCATGTGATCACCACACAGGTCATGTGACCGCAGTATCCAGGTAACAGTAGTGTATGGAGGAGCAGAACTTTTTTCCAGTATTACCATCTCCAAAAGGGTCTTATCATGTAACCACTACAAAGGTCATGTGACCCTGGTATCCAGGTAACAGTAGTGTATGGAGGAGCAGAACTTCTCCAGTATTACTACCTCCAGCAGCGTCTTATCATGTGACCACCACACAGGTCATGTGACCACCACACAGGTCATGTGACCCCTGGTATCCAGGTAACAGTAGTGTATGGAGGAGCAGAACTTCTGCAGTATTACTACCTCCAGCAGTGTCTTAGGTCAGTGACTGTGGAGAAGATATCGCACATTTCTGCAACCAATAATTTTTTGTACTTCCACCTATGGACCTGAGTGAAAGGTGAATTTTTTTTGTGGGTTGTGTAGGTTTTTAGTCGTACTATTTTGGGGTACATATAAATAATGCAGAAGGGTGTACAAATATGGCGGCTCTATTACTTCCTGCCCGCTACATAGGTCTTTACTGGCCCCATGACTTACTCATGCGAGGTTAATAATAATTATTCCACCATTCCTATTTATTTACTAAGGTGATAATGGATTGCCAGGAGGTCACGCCATGTTGAGTCCATACAATTACTCCACGGTGTCCATTACTGTGGCCAACAATGTGGACTATACCATTTTTTTGTACATAGTGAGATACTGCGCTGGTATAAAAGAGGTACAGGAGCAGATGATTTTTTTTCTAATATGTGGATATTAGGAAAATGTATGATTGATTGATTAATTGTTTACATATAATATACAATAAAAAGTGGACAACCCCTTTAAGACTTTGTGCTATAAACCCAGTGCAGACCAGAAAGATTGTTGTGTTTCTGGATCTTAGAGCGGTGGGACTAAATCTTGTGAATGAGAATAATGGCTCTTCAGGGAGTGTATGTGACGGTACAATCTCAGCTTTGCTTCATACTGAACTTTCCATAGTGCATCACCAAATGCTAAAGGGGTTTTCCAAGACTTTTAAAAACCTCCCACTGTGCTAAAATAGAAAATGAACCCATACTCCAGCTCCATTGTTCCCCTCCCAGGTCCCTCACTGATGTCACGTTCATGGATCACATGATGCTTCAGCCAATCACAGGCAATCATGTGACTACTGAGGCCACAGATTGGTTGCAGTATCATGTGATCCATGAACGTGATGTCATCAGTAGGAGACCGGGGACTCTGGAGCTAGTTTTCTGTTGTAGCACATTGGGAGGTTAAAAAAAAAAAAAAATAATTCTTGGAAAACCCCTTTAACCCTGTTGTTGCTGCAAGGATTCGTGATGACATGAAATAGAGATGCTGGGTGTTGCTCTTATTACTGTGTACTCTTGCAGTCTCTTTTGATCACTCTCTTGCTCTGTGTCTCTCTTCCCATCTGTCTCGTCCTCTTCCTCTTGTCCTCCTTGCCTTTCTTCTCTTTCCTTATTTTTGCTTCTTCCTGTGATTGATCTTTTTTTCTCCTCTTTGTTTTTCCCCCCCTTGCTCCCGGGCAGATCACAAGCTGGGAGGTAGGAAGTGTGAAAATTAACCAGTTTGTTCTGTACTCACCTCGCTTTTCTTACCTACGATCACCTGCTGCACGGCAGCTAACGCTCACCGCCCCAATACGCTGCCAGAATCTACTTATGCAATAGGAAAGGCAGAAATCTTGCCCCACTGGGCACCTCGCCCCTACAGAGGACAGACATGTACCATAGCCAAGGGGGTCAAATTGTCATCCCACCTGCGGCCGCCGGAGCCAAATCTGAACAGCTGAGTCCTATTGCATAATTAGAGCACATGTAGATACAGAACAGTGTATGGCTTTGTGTATGTGTGCACATCACACGGTGGGTCACGGGTTTCTATGAATGAAAGACCTACACGCCTTTTATTGAAGCATGCCGTGTGCAAGTCTGGTCTGTATACCGTGCATGTATGCACTTGTGTATATACATGTATGTAGATGTACGGCGCTCGCACAATAACGTCACCGAAGTTTCTATCTGTCTGTGTGTACCCATCATATAGGCTTGGCACCAGCAGCCCTGTGGTGGGTTGAATTGAATAATTCGGGATTGCCCGGCTTACAAACTGCATTTCCTAATGCTCTTTTAGAGACTTTAAAGTTAATGAATGGTGGACTTTCTACAAAGAGGGGCTTGTGCTCTGGAGGACCAAACCGCCCATTGATTACAAAAGCAACTGTGTAATACTTCACTTCCCCTGCGGAGGCGGTGTAGAGAAACTGAACACTGGTTTCTCTACAGATAAGTGGATCTTTTGAGGTTTCAGCATCAGGATACCAAGGGCTTTATGTATGAAAACTGTCTAGCAGTAAGACTGTCTATATTGCCCATAGCGACCAATCAGAGCTCAACTTTCATTTCATATAGTGCTCTGGAAAAATAAAAGCTAAGTTCTGTTGCCCATAGTAACCAATCGGAGTTCAGCTTTTATTTTTTCCAGACTGGAGTGAGCACACTGTGGGGAAAGTCATGGTGACGTCAAGCCTGCTGGGATTTTAACTTCTGATCTTCATGTTGGAAGACAGAAGTGTTAACCACTCGGCTACATTGTAGCTACTCACAGCTCTTTACATAAACAGACTTTTTTGTTTGACTAGAGTGACCACACTGTGGGGGGAAAAGCATGGTGATGTCAAGCCTGCTGGGTCACATGATACGCAGTTCAAACAAGTCACACATGGCCCCTTTTGAACACATTGAGAGCTGAAGCAGGACAAACCAAGCATGAAATGCCTTTGTGGTAAAAGCCCTATAAATACAGACCCTAGATCAGGCTATCTACAAAATAGACCGCAGATCAGACTATCCCCAGAATATAGACTCCCAGATCAGACTCTGCTCTAAATTAAACCTCAGAATTGCTTCTAAATCTAGACCTTTCAAAGCTTCTAAACCATTACAGAGCCTAGAACAAGCTGCCCACAAAATAGATCAACCTATCCCCAGATCGGATGTGCAGATATTCACCGCTCCACATTTTCTAGACATTGTGTGTGGCCAGCTTCATTCATGGCGCGTGCCACAGACCACAACCTAGCGCCACAGACCACAACCTAGCGCCACAGTCGATTGGTTGCTATGGGCAACAGACAGTCTTACTGCTGGACAGTTTTCATACAAAAGGCCCTGTGTGATCAATTTATCATTGTGGGCTATACCAACAAAAAGGATCGACCACTTCTTTAGAGAGCACTTCCACCTTCCCCAAAAAAATAATCCCCAGTTATTCAAAGTCCTCAAAAGTGCTGTGAGAAAACTCTTAAGTGGGAATGAGCTGCAGTACCACATACAACCTGGTGGTAGGTGGGGGCGCTATGTTGGGCGGGAGCCGCCATGTTTTTCTAGTCCTGGACATGCTTTTCTATCAATTTATTAAATATTCTGTCCTTCCTTTTATTAGTTATAACCATCACCTAATGGCCACCAATGAAAAATCCCATAGTAGTTGTTGCTGAGATCTCTAAGGCCCCGTTCACACGGCTTATTTGCCGACGGATTGGCGCCGTATTCCGCGCCGGATTGGCGCTTCAATACGGCGCCAATCCGTCGGAGTCATTACGGTAATCGACTGTTCTCATTGAGAACAGTGGATTCCGTCGCTCCTCCCCGCTCGGCAAATCCGCCGCGGGGGGAGAAAGTTACATGCACATTATTTACGGCGCGGACGCACCGTAAACAACGCATTGTCTATGGGGCCGGGAGCGGCGCTCCAGCCCCGCCCCCGTCCCGCCCCGTATTCACGGCGGATTTGTGCGCTCAATACGGCGCACAAATCCGTCGGGAATAAGCCGTGTGAACGGGGCCTTAGGGTATGTTCACACGATGTTTACATTGTGTCTTTCGGGAGCTCGCGCTAATACGCGTGTACTCCCACAGCATGGATGGGGGGGCCAACAGCCCGCCGGCCCCATTGACATTAATTACTCACTTACTACTTACTAATTGACATGTCACTTAGGAGGCGTAATCCATAGTTCTCTACGAGAACTATGGATTACCATCAATTCGGTGCGCATCTCTCCCTTATTAGAGCACAAACACGCGGCAAAATGCGCGCCGAAATTACGCCGTATGAACATAACCTAAGGGCATGTTCACACGACAGATATGGCCGCGGGTTTCGACGCGGTTTCCGCGGCCAAATGTTTATTAACATGGTTTCCTATTGGAAACCGCATTAATATTCACACGCCGCGGGTTTGGCCGCGGCCTTGCCGCGAGTGCGTGAGAACTTTCCTGTCAGTTCTTGACGGGGAGTTCTCAGCACGGCGGCCGCGTGGTGTTGCCATGGCGTCGCCGCGGGTGATGCGCGGCTGGCCCGCGGCGCGGTTTGCCCCCAGCCTATTAATTTGCATGGGGGCAAACCCGCTCAGCAAGCCGTGCCCCAAGCCACGCCCCACCCGCGCCGAGACCAAGCCCAGCGCCAGCGCTGCAAACCCGCGTCAGTAGACGCGACTTTGCGGCGAGGGTCAGACGAGGTGTGGCCGCAGGAACCGCAGCCCAACCCGTCGTGTGCACGGGGCCTTAGGCTCCAGACTTTCTGTCTGAAAACTGTCGAGCACGAAGACTTACATTCTTGCGCATAGCAACCAATCGGAGCTCAGAGCAACCAATCAGAGCCAAGCTTTTATTTCACATAGTGCTGTTGAAAAATGAAAGCTGAGTTCTGATTGGTTACTATGGGCTGTGATTGGTTGCACTGATCTGTGGTTGCTATGGGCTCTGATTGGTTGCTATGGGCTCTTATTGGTTGCTATGAGCAACAAAGAGTCTTCCTGCTAGACAGCTTTCATACATAAGGCGCCATGTCTATATAGTTATACAGCACTTCTATTTAAAATTAGAAACTGAGGAAGATTTCCCATTCAAGGGTTTAGGAAAGTTTGTTTGAGATGTGTAGGTGGCCACAGCGGTTGTCAGGAAAAAAAAATGTAGGAAGTGCTTACCACTCCCAAAATAGATTGGTCATAACCTGGAGATTTCTGATCATGAAGCCACAATATTGCTTGATCCGGATCACTCGCAAACCTGCCATCTTGTAGAGGAATAAATATTGAATTAAGGAAAAATCTGAGCAAATTTCGGGTATAAAAAATGAATTGTTGTTTTATTTCTTATCATTAGAAAGATCCAAACCGTAGTTTAAAAAGGTATATAGATATGTCTACGCGTTTCATACCGTACGATCCTTGGTCACAGCAGCAGAAGCATATTCATATCTATATGCCTTTATTTAACATAATTAAAAAGATCCAAACAGTAGCCTAAAAAGGCGTATAGATATGATTACGCCTACGCGTTTCAGATCCTATGGTCCTTGGTCACAGCAGCGGAAGCGTATTCATATCCGTATGCTTTTCTTTAACGTAATTCAAAATCTCAAAAAAGTAGCCTAGAAAGGCATATAGATATGAATACGCGTATGCTGCTGTGACCAAGGACTGCACAGTCTGAAACGCGTAGGCATATGCAGATCTATATGCCTTTTTAGGCTACTGTTTTGGATCTTTTTAATCTTCTGAAATACAGTACCAATTCATTTTTTACATTATATTACTAGAATTTTGCTCAGTTTTTTTTCTTCAATTTAGCATAGTGATTGTAACCCGGCTTTCCCAGGAATATAAATAACTAATAAAATTGCTTGTTGCCACAAAAGGTTGCTGCATGGCATGTAAATGATGGGTTCACGTCCAAGCTAGTCACATGCGGTAACATCTGACGCCCCTTATTTCATAGTACACACCTCTGATATTTCACCAATAGTTCCAGCCATGTTATAGGGACAATGGGGCCCCTTTTAAGACTCCATGGTGTTCCCGTATGACATCATCGTGTGTGGCCAGCTTAAATTAAAGATCTTTAATTTCCATATTTAATTGTTTTTTCTTTCCATTTTTTTCCATCTTCCACATCACATCGATCGGCTCGCCCGGGACTGCAATTCCTGGTAAGAAAAATCTATTCTTCCTACTGTACTACCAACTTTGTGCCCATATGCAACCTGGCTGAATCATCTATGCCCAATAAGAGGACAACCTACAAGGTTCTTCAATGCTGGGGACTCATACATGACTATTTTGTATAGGTGCTTGGAAAATTTTTTGACAGACACTCAGTAACTTGTGGTTCGTCTAAGCATCCATTTACCATGGTGAATATATTGTATTTAGAGGTTCAGAATATTGAACTCCAAAGCAGCATTCCGAGCTAAAATTATTGCCTGCTCATTTAGTTTCTTCAGAGCTTGTTCTAATCATCTGTATCGCTAAGGTTGTTTTGAAACACACTTTTGACAGCTAATCTCATAATAGTGAGTGCAGCTCTGGATGTAACTCTGCATCAGTACAGGATAAGTAATGTATGTACAGTGACTGCACCAGCAGAATAGTGAGTGCAGCTCTGGAGGATAATACAGGATGTAACTCAGGATCAGTACAGGATAAGTAATATATGTACACAGTGACTGCACCAGCAGAATAGTGAGTGCAGCTCTGGAGTATAATACAGGATGTAACCCAGGATCAGTACAGGATAAGTAATGTAATATGTGTACACAGTGACTTCAGATCAGTCCTGTACTCATTATTCTGCTGGTGCAGTCACTGTGTACAGACATTACTTATCCTGCACTGGTCTGGATTTACATCCTGTATTATCCTCCAGAGCTGCAGTCACTGTGTACATACATTACTTATCCTGTACTGATCCGGAGTTATATCCAGCAGAATAGTGAGTGCAGCTCTGGAGTATAATACAGGATGTAACGCAGGGTCAGTACAGGATAAGTAATGTATGTACACAGTGACTGCACCAGCAGAATAGTGAGTGCAGCTCTGGAGTATAATACAGGATGTAACTCAGGATCAGTACAGGATAAGTAATGTATGTACACAGTGACTGCACCAGCAGAATAGTGAGTGCAGCTCTGGAGTATAATACAGGATGTAACTCAGGATCAGTACAGGATATGTAATGTATGTACAGTGACTGCACCAGCAGAATAGTGAGTGCAGCTCTGGCGTACAGAAATGTTACTTCGAATCAGTACATAATGATTGTATGTAAAAAGTAACCCAAAATTTTATGTATAGTAAACCAATATGTAATATTGTCATCCATTTTACTTCAACCTCTTTCCCGTGCAGCACCACAGCGGATGTTTGGGACATATTTCCGTGTAGGATTTTACGGTTCCAAATTTGGTGACCTGGACGAGCAGGAGTTTGTGTATAAAGAACCGTCCATCACTAAACTGGCTGAGATCTCACACCGCCTGGAGGTAGGGGGGGTGTTGGGTTTGGCGTCGCTGGTCTATGTATACAGAGCCTGTGTGTATGTGTTAGTCTGAGTGTGGTGTGATATATGTGCTGGCTGCTCTACCTCCTGTCCGGCTACGATTCCCTCTCAGCTGTAACGTCTCTTGCCTTCAGGAGTTCTACACAGAGCAGTTCGGAGAAGGGATGGTTCAGGTGGTAAAAGACTCAAATCCTGTGGACAAAACCAAACTTGACCCCAACAAGGTGAGCAACGTCTTGGACATATATTTTACTGTCTGAAAATGACTTGCTGGGAGTTGTAGTTTACGTGGATAGCCACATGTTGCTCAGCAGTTAAATCCGTAACGTAATGGGTTTCTATGGGCGGTATTTTAATGTATGTTCTATGCCAGGTAGGCAGTATGAGCCGCCATTTTGTAAGTTGAGCCAGTGTCCGTGCCCCTAGTCTGATATTAGACGAGAAATCGGTAATTTTAAGAAAAAATATGAAAAAAACAAACTGTGGGCTATGATGCTTTGAGGTATCTGGGTAGGCTGCTTTCCCTTTACTACTCTTTGAAAATTACACGACTGCCACTCAGGAGTCTGTGGTTGGAAAAGTGGAAAATATCTAATGAGCTTCTGTTTGGTTTCATGTAGTCCATATATACATGTTAAAAATGTGAAAACTGTCACAATTTTGCTCTTATGCTGAGATAGGGTCGCTTGAATTTACAGGCCCAAAGCCTGAGCCTGCACTACTGAGACATTCTAATGACAACCTGTTTAGTAACCTAAAAAGGCCTATAGATACGAATACGCTTAGGGTATGTTCACACGATGTACTGCGGCGCGTACAGTACGAGCCGCAGTACATTGTGTCTTTCGGGAGCTTGCGCTAATACGCGCGTACTCCCGCAGCGCGTGGGGGCCGGTAGCCCGCTGGCCCCATTGACATTCATTACTCGCGGCGCGTATTCGCCGCGAATAATTGACATGTCACTTATCTCCCCGCACGTACAGTACGATCGCATTGTACGAGTGGGGAGAGGAGGCGTAATCTATGAGAACTATGGATTACCGTAATTTCGGCACGCATCTCGCCTGTATCAGAACGCAAATATGCGTCGAAATGCGCACCGCATTACATAGCCTTACGCTGCTATGACCAAGGACCATGTATTCTGAAATACGTAAGAGTATTCATATCTATATGCCTTTTATGGCTGCTAAAAAGACATTAATCTCCATATATCCCTCCTGGCAATAGTAGCAGCAGTATATGAGTTGAGATTCTTATACTGGGATCCACACAAAACCGCTTCAAGACTGAACTACAGCTGACGTCATTGGGATCTCTCAGAATCTCCCCTCATATACTGTGGCTGCTATAGCCTGGAAGGATATAGAGAGATTGATGTATTTGGTGATTCAGATTCCCACAAGGTCTCTGTGATGACGCTAAATAGGTTGTCCAAAAAAAAAAAACTAGAAACTCCGCAGCACAACCTTAAAAATGTCAAGATGCATCGCCTCAAGCCCCTGAATCCACAGGGCATGCAGATCCAAAAACGTGGAAAGAGAATAAAGCTACATGAACTTATAGGCCCAAAGCCTTAGGCTGCACTTCTGAGAGATCCTGATGACGTCAGCAGCAGTTTAGTCTTGAAGCGGTTTGTGTGGATTCCAGTGTAGTGGATGGGAAACAAAGTTTATATATGTGTGATCCTTTGTGTCTCCATTTTAATGTATTAGTTAGTATATACCTCACATATATATGTATGTATGTATGTGTATGTATGTGTATATGTATGTGTATGTAGTGAATATATATGTGTTATGTATTAATGATTATTGTGTAATGTTGTGTATATATATTATTGTGTATATTATGTATGTGTAGATGTGTAATATAGTATGGTATGTAGATATATTAGTGTAGTATGTGATATATATGTTGTATTATGTGTTAATATGTATGTATTATGGTAGATAATAGTGTGTATGTGTATTATATATATAGTATTTATAGTATATTATATATATATATATATATTAGGTATTATATTATGTGTAATTTATTGTGTAATATCGTAGTGTATATACTAGCTGTGTAAATAATGACTTGATTCTATATGTAATTATCGTATGTGATCATATTATGGTATATACATTAAATGTAGTAACTGCCTGTATATAGTAGTTTTGTTATATATATATTATATGTAGTATGGTAAATATGTATTTGATATTATATATATATATAGACTACCGATTAATACACGTAAAAATGTAATTCTTTCTAATATGTTAACAAAGCCGTAGATTGTGAACGTTTAATCCAAGATAGCACCTCTCAAATTACACTCTGTGTCCAAAACATTCCTGAGCTGTGAGGAGTGGTCTGTAGTTAAGGACGTGCCAATAGACCCTCACAGCCAGGTACATGTGATGCTTCTTATCTACTTATTTGCAAAGGTATTAAAAAGCCACCATGTTGTGAATAAAGCAGAAAGCACTTTCATAGCAGCAAGGCAGGTTGTGATGTTCTTTCTCGGTGCACCCTTTGTTATTTTGAAGCTAATTTGGAGCCCCACAAGGACAGAATAGCCCCTTTTGAGGCTATTTCCATATCACCAGTATAAAAAATCTCCCCTCATATACTGCTGCTACTATAGCCAGGAAGGATATAGGTAGATTGATGTAATTGGCGATTCTGATAATATAGTCTAGTGTTGTCATGTAGTCCTTGTGGGAATCTGAATCTCTCAGTAGTGCAGTCTCAGGCTTTAGGCCTGTAACATCTAGAGATCGTATCTCGGCACATGAGTAAAATTTTGAAACTTTTTGGTTTCATATAGTCTATACACACCCACGTTAAAAATGTGAAAACTGTTTAAAAATGTTACTGCTATACGGAGATTAGATTATTTGAAGTTACAGGCCCAAAAACTGAGCCTGCACTACTGAGATATTCTGCTGACAACCTGTATAGTGTTAAAATATGGAAAAAGAGACGGCATCCAGCAGGTTTAAAAATATGCTAATTTGTTCTGTATTCCTCCATAGAAACACCCCAGTGCATGCAATGTGGATAAAGATGTATTCAGGTCGAAACGTTGCAAGTATTGGGGTGTTTTTATGGAGGAATAAAGAACAGATTTGCATATTTTTCAACCTGCTGGGTGCTATCTCTCTCTCCATGTTTTAACATTATAGAGGTTGTCGGCGAGATCTCTCAGTAGTGCAGTCTCTGCAGGCTTTGGGCCTGTAAATTCAAGTATAGGAGTAAAATTTTGAAACACCGTTTTCACATTTTTAATGTGGGTGTGTATAGACTATATATCAAACCAAAAGGTTTCAAACTTTTACTCCTATGCCGAGATATGATCTCTAGAAGTTACAGGCCCAAAGCCTGAGACTGCACTACTAATAGATTCAGATTCCCACAATGGCTCCGTGACAAAAATAAACTAGATTGTCATCAGAATCGCCATATACTTCACTCCCTCTATCCTTCCTGGCTATAGTGGCTGCAGTGTATGAGGGGAGATTCTTATACTGGGATCAACACAAAACAAAACCGCTTCAAGACTAAACTGCTGCGGACGTCATCAGCATCTCTCAGAAGTGCAGCTTAAAGGGGTTGTCTCACTACAAGGATTGCTGCTTTTTATGTTAAAGATCTTGCAAAAACAAGTCACTTTGCAATATGTGTCCATTAACAGTGTCCTACCTATTCCTAGATATTGCTTCTTGTATGGGCTGCATCAGCTCCTCAGGCCGCTATAGCTACAGATCTGTTAGATCCCTCCTGATAGGCTGCCAGCACTGGTTGCTATAGCTACAGACCTTTTAGATCCCTCCTGATAGTCTGCAAGCACTGGTTGCTATAGCTACAGAACTTTTAGATCCCTCCTGATAGGCTGCCAGCACTGGTTGCTATAGCTACAGACCTTTTAGATCCCTCCTGATAGGCTCAGCAATGGTTGCTATAGCTACAGACCTGGCTTCTACTGCAGCCTAGTAGAAGCCAGTAAACACGCCCCTGAATTCAAAATGAAACCATAAAAACAGGACTGAGGGAAGTTGAATCAATGTAGTGAGACAACCCCTTTAAGGCTTTGGGCCTGTAAGTTCATGTATCTTTATTCTGCATCGGAGAAATTCGCACCAAGTTCTTGCTGTCCCAGAGATCCTTCTGGGGTATGTACAGTACTGCCTGGGAACTGCACAGGCAACTGTACTAAAAGAACTACCTATATGAGGGACACTTTGGGGCTCTATAAAAGAGAGTCAATGGATAATGGGGGTCTAACTCTAGGAATCACTTCCCTCTGGCTAAAAGGTCTCCCCATTTCCCTATAACAGGACTCTGTGTATAGTCTGATATCTTCCCAAGTGATCCCACATTGTGACCCCCTCCTCCAACATAAAGCACTTTTCCTTCTCCCTCCAGGCCTACATCCAGATCACCTACGTGGAGCCATATTTTGACACTTATGAATTAAAGGACAGGGTCACATACTTCGATAAGAACTACAACCTCCGGACCTTCCTCTTCTGTACGCCCTTCACACTCGATGGCCGTGCCCATGGAGATCTCCACGAACAGTACAAACGTAAGACTGTGCTGACCACCTCGCATGCATTTCCCTACATCAAGACCCGGGTCAACGTCCTACATCGGGAAGAGGTAGGAAACTCTGGACAAGCAGGGTGGGCAGGACATGCCATCGGCTTCTCGACAGTATTGTAATATAAGACATAGCCTTAGGATGTTGGTTGGTTTTCTAGGTGGTGCTGATACCAGTTGAAGTTGCAATTGAGGATATGCAGAAGAAGACACAGGAGCTGGCATTCGCTACCCACCAGGACCCAGCTGATGCCAAGATGCTACAGATGGTGCTGCAGGGCTGTGTAGGAACAACGGTTAACCAGGTAGCTGGAGCCAAGCCTTCATTGTGAATGTGGGAAAGTGACATCTTCACGAATACTCCAGATCAAACAGGACTTGTATGTGTGACTGATAACCTCTATATAGGAGGCATCCATTATGTAAGATTTCTTCTTTCAGGGACCCTTGGAGGTGGCTCAAGTGTTTCTATCAGAGATACCTGAAGACCCTCGTCTCTACAGACTGCACAACAAGCTCCGACTTTGCTTCAGAGACTTTACCAAGAGGTGGGCATAAAGTAAAAGCTGTTATAGTGGAGGGAAGACGATGCAAAAGGGGCCCTAAGGAACCCGAAAAACAAGATTAGAGGAGTGGAGACCACTCTGAGGTTGGGGAAAAAGCTGGAGATGCGATGACCAAGAGGGCACAATTAAAGAGGTCATAGAGGGCCACAGTGGAAAGGCTTATAAGGGGATGTTCACACAGCGTGTTGGATCCGTTTTTGGATCTGTGTTTTGCACCCTAAATGGACCCAAACCCGCATCTAACAATGTGCAGTGTGATTTACATTGCTTTCAATGTAAAACACGCATCAGTGTTCAGATGATGCGTCTTTCGGATCCGTTCACAGAATTGTCATATTAATTCTTGATCCGTTTGATGCAGCAGACGCCCTATTTGAAACTATAGGATGCGTTCCTGCTGCGGCCAAAATGCATCCAAACACGAACATGCGTGTTGGATGCATTTTACGCAGCGTTTTTGAAAAACGTATCAAAAAACGTATTGAACACGCGGTGTGACCATACCTTAAAGGGGTTGTCTCGCTACAAGGATTGCTTTAACATAAAAAGATCTTGCAAAAACAAGTCACTTTGCAATATGTGTCCATTAACCGTGTCCTACCTATTCCTAGATATCCCCTCTTGTATGGGCTGCATCAGCTCCTTATGTTGCTATAGCTACAGACCTGTTTGATATCTCCTGATAGGCTGCCAGCACTGGTTGCTATAACTACAGACCTGGCTTCTACTGTAGACTAGTGGAAGCCAGTAAACACGCCCCTGAATTCAAGATGAAACCAAGAAAAGAGACGAATCAATGTAGTGAGACAACACCTTTAAGGGACCAAAGAAGGCCTACAGGGATTGGGAGACAGCAGGGGCTCAAAAAAGGGTCACAGTAGAGAAGGAATGACTGTGGGGTCCCAAAGAGGGCCATAATTATTGGATGGGACTAGAAAGGGCCACAAATGGACGTACAAATAAAGCTCAGAGAGCGACAATATTGTGTTGGGGAGAAGGGAAAAAGAGGGCCATAATGATTAGATGGGAGACTATTCGTACATCCAGTTGTGGCCCTTTACAGTCTCCCATCAGATCATTATGGCCCTCTTTCCCCCTACATCCCACCCCAACCAACCTCCCACACACATATTATCGACACTCTCTTTGGGCTTTAGAAAGTGCCACAACTGGACATACTAATAAAGCCCCAAAAGAGCGAGAATAGTCTGTATGGGGATGAGGGCGGGGACTCCAAAAAGGGCCATAATGACGGAAAGGGAGACTATAAAGGTCACAACTGGAGGTACTAATAACTGAAGTAAGCAAAAATAGGGTGTCGGGGAGGAGCCAAAGAGGGCCATGACAGAGAGAGACGAGTGGGGCCTGTAGAGGAGAGGTAGTACTGGAGTAATTTACTGGTACTGAGGTGGATAAAAAGAAATCGCCCATTACTTGCCTATAAAACCTCCCGTTCTGCGGTGACTTATGTAGCTGACGCTGCGATTCTTTGAGGAGACCCAGCATCTCTTGGGGTTCCCAGAACAGCGCATGTTTCCTATCTACCAATCTGCTGAGGGTGGCCTCACCTTCTAGGGAATGGTTCACAGTGTGATTTTGACTATTTTAGGTGTGAAGATGCTCTACGGAAAAATAAGACTCTGATTGGGGCTGATCAGAGGGAATATCACCGTGAGCTGGAGAGGAACTACCAACGTCTCAGGGAAGCGCTCGCTCCTCTAACGTCTCGCAAGATCCCGCAGCTCTATAATGACCTGCTTCCTCATACAAGTGCCAGGTATGCCCAGCCACCAAGTGCTTCTCCCATGTCCATCCAGCTCGACTCGCTCTCAATCTATTCCCACTTGTAGTACAGGGACTCTCTGACCCGGACAAGTCTACGCAGGATCGAAGCCTAAGAGCACCAGGAGCGGTCGTCTAGTCTTCAGACAGGTCACTAGAGGGTGCAAGCGATTTCTGTGTCCGCACCGTCTATGGTGACGCCAGAACCGGATTTTCTGAACTCCAGAATGTTTACATTGTCATTACCTATAGATCTGTATGGGGACAGGGAGGAAGGGGCTCCGTCCGAGGAGGGAGAACCTAAGGAGTGTAATGGAGAACAGATGCTAGAACTAACACTAAGGAGGGAGGGGGAGAGCTGCTGGAGGGTGGAAGGCTGGAGAGGCTCAGGGATCTGCCAGGAGGTGATGGGTTTGATGAACTTCAACGTGAGCAGTGGTGGGTAGATAGGGGCCGGGACGATGGGTAGGCGAAGATAGGCGATCGCCTAGGGCGACACTTCATCGCAGGCAGAAAGGGGGGTGCAAGGATGCAGGGAGTGGGCTGAATTTTCCATTTGGGGGCGCTTTGTGCCAAAATTGCCTAGGGCACCAGAATACCTTGTTCCGGCCCTGGATAGGGGTTATCTACTATAGTGGAGTAGAAGGAAGATATATAGGATATGGGCAGATCATTCGATGGAGTATAAGGCATGTCCCAGATTTTGGGACATGGGATCTACAGATCCCAGTTTTCCACCTCCGCAGTCAGATTTTAAGGCATTTAATATTCCTTCCATTCGCGGTCTCCTCTGCCCTTTCTCTCCAGTTTTACTGATGTTGCTAAGGTTTTATAACCCCTGGGCATAGAAACCTTCACATTTTTAAGGTTTGGGTCCACACTTCTTGGTCTCAGGGAAACTCAGCAGATGGGCACCAGTTATGGACAAGGCCTGTAGTTGCCGCTGGCCGTGTTAGATGGGCATTGTAATGAGGGTGCTGCAGCCCCTACAAGAAGTTGGGGTGAACCTTGCCTGGATGGTTCTGGCCTGTATGGGGCAATGGTTGCACCCAAGGGAACCAAAAAATGGACAACCAAAAAGAACACTAATAGAAGATGGCCTGTAGCTGGCAGCCAGTCAGATCACTGCTTTTCTCACCACCTGATTGGTTGCATCATTTTATTGCACTAGTTTTATAATAAGCCTCATTGTGTGGTCGGACCACTGATATCCTAGAAGTCCACCTTTTTGTGTACCCCTATACCTACTCTGTACCCCATCTTGTAATCCATGTCTCTGGGACACCGCAGCGACACTGCCCATGTGAACCGATCCGATTCCTGTTAGGAAATAAAAGCCAGCGTTTTGATTGGTTGCCTGATTTTTAGGATCTCTCCGCCATGTCTGTATCCTGCTGTTGCACAGCATTGTTCTTATCGCCTGCTGTGTCGTAGTCTCGCTGGTTATCACTTTGCTGTATAAATGATGTCATTGCCAGTGTATTTTTGTAATAAAACTCTTGTCATAATGTTTTTATTGTATTCGTATTACAAAGTTTGCATTTACAGGTTGTTATGGATGCTTCTGCTCACACCGCCTGGAGTAGGAGGTGCCAAGTCATATTCATGATGCCACTGCCACAGTGATCGTTGCAAGGCATTATGGGAAATGAGCTGAGAAGCTCAAGCGCCCTCTATTGGAAGTAACAAATCCTTAATTTGCTTCAGACTCACCGTATCTTTCAAAAGCAAAAAGTTTATTAGCCAAGTCAGTAAGACTCAGCTGCATACAGCGCTGTTTTGCTCCTCATCAGTGCAGAGCAGAGCGATACTGGCTGGCTGGGTGGGAGGCAATGAGCGTCTCAGAAAGGGGAACAAATCCTCAATTTGCTTCAGACTCTCCTAATCTTTAGAAAGAAGGGATAGTAGCCAATCCAGTATCTCTTATCTGCAGACAGCTGTTTCGGAGTTCTGCTCCTCATCAGTGCAGAGATTTTGTTACATCCAATAGAGGGCACATGAGCTTATCGGCTCCTTTCCCATAATGCCTTGTGACATGCAGACGCTTAGTGGAGGGCAAAAAGGCAATTCAAAACTCCACACACCTACATGGTGCTCTCCCCAAGTGAACATTGGTCAATGAGAGAACCGCTGTGGTGACTATTGCAGTATTGATGCCCTATGCCCATATACACGCCAAACCATTTCACTAATTGTTAGGTAACAGGGCAAAGGGGTATGTAGTTGGTGGGCATCGTGCTAGTTATACCGACATCTAGATCCATATTTATGTAGAACCAACTTTACCAGAATTATCTTCACCTCAGGATGTTACCAGTGTTCAGTTGGCACAAACGAGCACCACAACAGATGATTCTTTTTAGGGGTAATTTTTTTAGCCTTTTAACCTGTTACTTGAACTTGTGAGGACCCCCAAGTCCTTGATAAGGCGTACCACCTGAGCAGGGCTGAGATGACGGGTAGACCACTGCCTACGGCGCCACTTTGGCTCAGGGAGGAAGGGTGCGCAAGGTGGCATCGATAGGGCTGAATTTTTCCATTGGGGGTGCTGTGTGCCTTATTAGTCCAGGGCACCAGAATACCCTGTCCCAGTCCTGCACCGAAGCATCCTGATTCAGAAAGACTGCTTTATGGTCCTGTAGGTTACCTCACTCCTTGTGGCTGTTACTGGTGGCACCGTTGCTGGTACTGGCAAAACGCCACACAAGGCTCTTTTTGCATAGACGTCGGGCACTGATGAAGCCAGGGCATCCTCATTATTTTGCTAGTTGAGATCTGCTCTTGATTATTATTTGCAGAGGTTAGAGATGGTGCCGAGAAACATCAAAAATTTAATTTTTTTTTAATTTTGGCTCCTCGGTCGTCTCATTTGGAAGCCATGATCTTACTAAGGACTATTTGTTCAATCCACCGCTGCCTCCTTAACATACTTTTTTCATCTTGGTTCTTGCTTCTACACTACGTCCTTGATATTTCTCAAGTTTCACAGTCTCCAAATGGTGCCAAACACTCTCCTTATGGTATTTGTCGTCCATCTTGTTGGATCAGTAGTCTGCTACAAAGCTATAACAGCTGAAGGCTGGGGATCACATGGAGGTGGTGACCTTTTAGCAGTGCTGTCCAACCTCCTGCTATTCTGGCTTCGCAGTTATAAACCATTATTCCTTTAGTCTTGGTCCAGTCTTTGCAGTGTTTTATCAGTGTTACTTAAAGGGGTACTCCACTTTGATCAATCCCTATAAGTTAGGCTATGTTCACACGGCTTATTTCGGGGCATATTAACGGACATATTTACGTCCGCAAATACGCCCCGAAATACGTTTCAAATACGTGTCACAAAGTGTGGCACGTATTTCGCTTTGTAAATACATTCCCCATTCTTTACTATGGGGATTTATGTTGCAAAATACGGCTCAATAAGTGACAGGGGACTTAATTTTACGATCGTATTTACGGAGGTATTTACGCCCGCAAATAAGTCACGAAAATACGCCGCCTGTGAAGGAAGAGGCGGATTTTCCATTGGAAGCAATGCTAATCTAATTGTTCATTATTTGAAACGTATTTCGGGACGTAAATACGTCCGTAAATACGTCCCGAAATAAGCCGTGTGAACATAGCCTTAATATCCTTGCTGGGACTTGCAGCTGTAACCTCATGGGGATGTCTTATCAGTGAATGTTTTATTTCCCTGCAGCGCCACCACTGGGGGAAATTAAGCATTACACAGTTCTCATTCAAAATCATAAACTTAAAGGAGTTCTCACTACAAGGATTGGATTTTATGTAAAAGATCTTGCAAAAATAAGTCATTTTGCAATATTTGTCCATTAACAGTGTCCTACCTATTCCTAGATATCCCCTCTTGTATGGGCTGCATCAGCTCCTCAGGTCGCTATAGCTACAGACCTGTTCAATCTCTCCTGATAGGCTGCCAGCACTGGTTGCTATAGCTACAGACCTGTTCAATCTCTCATGATAGGCTGCAAGCACTGGTTGCTATAGCTACAGATCTGTCTGATCTCTCCTGATAGGCTGCAAGCACTGGTTGCTATAACTACAGATCTGTCTGATCTCTCCTGATAGGCTGCCAGCACTGGTTACTATAGCTACAGACCTGTTCAATATCTCCTGATAGGCTGCCAGCACTGGTTGCTATAGCTACCGACCTGTCTGATTTCTCCTGATAGGCTGCCAGTCAGTAAACACGCCCCTGAATTCAAAATGAAACCAAGAAAACAAAACTGAGGTGAGATTAATCAATGTAGTGAGACAACCCCTTTAACACAAGACAGGACTGGTCCTTTACAGACAGAGATGCTCTTTGTAATCGTACCCTGGGCAAAAGATGTTGATCGTGAAGGGGACCCCCCTTCCACCACCACCTTTCCTCACCAGCCTCTTCTCTTAAAGGGGTGTTCCTGTCTTGCACTTTCATGGCCTATCAATAGGACACCATACGGCTGAACTCCTATATAACAGAATGGAGAGTTGTGCACAAGTGTGATGATCTCTCCATTCTGTATGGAGACTTTCAGGGACCGTTCCCAGAGGTAGGGTGGTGTCCTGCACATATCACACTTTAATAGCATATTGATAGGATGGGTTGGGAACACCTTTTTAATGCAGGATACTTAGAATTAGGTTTCCTAAATTGGATATCTCCCTTCAAACAAGGATACTTTGAGGTTTGAATTGAGGCCACATCTACACGGCAGTGATTTACTGTCAGATTTTTTAAGTGGATTTGTTATCTAAATTCCACATGAATCCGACTGTAAATCATCCCCATAGACCTCAATAAAAAATCTGAGCTGTAGTCTACAGAGCTTGGATTTTCTAAAGTTGGATTTCAAATCCGAAAACCATTCAAAAACCTTAGAAAATGTTTTATAATCCGTCGCATTTCACCTGAAAACGGCGGATTGTAGGACTGTTCACCTGAATGGGACGCCCGAAAAACCGCAGCAAAAAACGAAAACGGAGCATAAATTACTGGTTGGTTTCAGATTTAGAATGTGTGCATGCAGCCTGAGGGTAAGAAGTAGACACGTTGGGCGACATGTATGTACGGGGCTGCGCCAGAAGTCTGGTGTCTTTTCAGCCTGAAAACTGGTCAGCCCTGTTCTCTAGATGTATAAGCTCGCGCACTCCAATATCGGGTGCATTACAGAGCGCCCGCGGCACTTTGTAATGCGCCTGAGATCAGGGGGCGTGCTGGGAGCGTGTCGCACTTCAACCGTACGAAGCTACAGATTTATGACTGGAACAGGTAGACCAAGTTAAAAGTGGTTTACCTGAGCCAGAAGTGTCGCTTTGTAGCCAGAAAGCACGAAATCTATAACCCGCAGTAGAACAGGTTCATAGATTCAGGCACATTCAATTCTAATAATGTGCGCAAAAAAAAGGCGCCAAAATAATACAGGTCGCCCAAGGTCTGTGCTGGTCAGGCACCGTGGTGCAATCATAATGTAGTAGTGCACCCCTTCCTACAAGAAGTTACCATCGCAGAATAGGGAGTAAAAAACCCATGACATTTAATCTATATGCGGACTACCTTGCAATAACCCCGCTTTTTTTATTACTATTTTTTCACTTTATACATCATTTAACTGGGTGTGTTAGGCAGTGTTCACATGGCGTATTTGCAGAGTATACTTCGGCGTGTAGTTGCACTGCAATGTGCCCAAAGTACGCCCTGCAAATACAGTAAAATCATTGCACTCATTGAGAGCTTTGATATCCTGGCATATTCCCTGACGCACAGAATGTGGCCCTAAATAGAAGGAACATTACTTTTCGGGTGCTTACACACGGGGGGAAAAGTGAGAGTAAATGGGAGAAGGACCGGAGCATTGTTGAAAGTACACTCTAGCCAGCGCATACTTTTAACAGCAGGTGTATAGCGCATGTGCATGCACAGGTATGCACCGCTATACTACATGTGAACCCAGCCTTAAACGTCAATAAAAATTTGTTGTTAATTCAAAAAAAGAAGTCCATGACAGGAGCCTGGCCTGGAGACACATACATGCCCCCTACATTTAAGGTTCATGTCCTCATACCACAGGTTAGAGACCAGTCCTCCTCTGATCTTGGTTTGGTCAATGGTTCTCTGGTCTGATTTTGCATGAAATTAGGGTAGGGAGGAGGTTAGTGCTGTTCAGGCATCATGGTGTAATCCTAACGCAGTAGTATCCCCCCTGCATGAATCCGCTGCCTAACCCCCAAAACAGAACCAATCACTTGCCCCAATAAAAAAAAAGCCATCTTGATGGTGCTATCCACACGATGACTATTGTAAGTCTTGATCAATGTGGATTCTGACTAGAAATACAGGCAGTCTCCGACTTACACCGTTCGACTTACATCTGTCCCCAAGTTACAAACGGAGACTTATGGGCATGCTGGCACTTGTAGTTCCATGTTCCACAGCAGATAGTATGAACGACAAGTTCCAGCATGCCACTGCAGCAGATGAGGTGAAATCTTCTTAACAGGGGCACCGACAGCAAAACAAATGTAAAAACCCTTCCCTGCACTCTCCAAAACAAAAAAAAAAACATTTTGTGCTGGAGTTACATGTAATAAATAGACCTGTTCTGACTTACAAACAAATTTAACCTAAGAACAAACCTACAGTCCCTATCCCGTTTGTAACACGGGGACTGCCTGTATTTGTCTACAACTGGGAAAAAAAAAAATCATTCCCATTGACCTCAATAGAAAAGCCGCACTGTGGTACATACAGAGTGTTTCCAGTTTTTCGCCCCCAAAAAACTTGGAACATGTTAATTCTTTAGTCATATTCCATGCGGAAAACGCATGGAACGTTACTATTGATGTCAATGGGGACAGCTGAAATCCCTCTCTAAAACGCAGCCAAAAAATGTGTATATGATTAACGCGGACCCGCATCCAGAACCACATAGGAATGAATGGGGCTTGTTTCTGACTGTAAACCGCGAGTAAAAAGAGACCCTAAATCTACATGCAGTAACATGGGAAATACTTGTTGGAAACGCATCAGTTGATGCAGTTTTCAATGGCAGAATCAGACGTGTACATTTTACTCGTTATATGACGTACCCTAAGAAGCCCATGACCCAAATATAGCCCTGAGGTGCCATACATGCCCCTAGAACTGAGGTTCATGTCTTCTAGTGGGCACATACCACAGGTTGGGGACCATCCCTCCTTGATCTTGGTTTGGTCCATGGGTCTCTAGTCTGACTGTGTCTAAAATGGAAGTAAAAATAGGAATTTTCTAACGTTCCGATTCTAATGAACTTGATTCTTTCGCTTCCACAGGGTATAGACAACGGTGACTGCAGCTCTGACTATGGTAGTAATTACCCTGCCCATCAGACTGGAGTCATTTGCCGTTTTTACCGCAATAATTACACCCCCGAGCACGAGAATCTGTACCGGGGGCGGTGGCATCATCCCGGTCTGTGCAGAAAGTGAATTCTGGTAATATGAGCAACCACTGAATCACTGATCCGAGGTCTCGAAGATCAGAGGAAGCGTTCTCGTAAGTGTTATTCAACCCGAAGACGTAATCGTGGATTCTGCTTTCTCCTAATGGGGGTTGTAGTGGTTCCAGGCGGAACTGGACTCTGTTGGTGGCCCCCGTGATTCGCTGCGGTTTCCACCCACAGTCTGAAGGCAGGCTGGTGGGTTAATTAACTTCGGCAGAATAGACCATTGTGTGTTGTTGTGCGCGCGAGGGGGAAACGCGGGGCCCCCTGCAGGTACCATTCACCTAATGGGAAAATTTATTTTTTTTCCCCCAAACGAGTTTTCAAAAAGAAAAGAAAAGATCAAAGGGTTATCTTCTGAATATTACTTCAAAATCTATTATTTCTATATATTTAATTATTACCCCATTTATTTTTCTCCTTATCTTTTTAAACTTTTAAATTACATCCCATTTATTTTATTTATTTTATTTAATTATATTTTTCCCATGTTATTTATATATTTAAATCAAATTATTATATTATAAATCATTTTTATATTATTGTTATTATTTTTAAAATATCCCTTTTTTATCTTAAATTCCCCTTTATTCATCCAATTAATTATTCAAACTATACTTCCCTAAACTTTCTATCTATTCCTTTTCTATCTCATGTCTACTATCTATCCCATATCTATCCCATATCTATCTAGCACCCCATTCTATCATCTACTACCCCATATCTACTATCTACCACCCCATATCTATCCATCCCCCCCATCTATCTATCCCATATCTATCTATCATCCCATATCTTTTTTATCCCATTCATCTACCCCCATGTCTATCATCCCATATCTCAAATCTATCTACCCCATAGCTATCTATCTATATCACTTCCATATGTTCCCTCTTCCCTTCTATTTACAGACTAAAAAAAAAAAAGCACCGTTAACGTCCATTCTTTTCAGTGTTTTTCGTTTTCTGTAATCAGCTCCCTAACCTTAATGTAAAAACCTCCTGCTTCTCCCCGAATTCTTTTTTTTTGCCGTTTTTTTTACTGGGGCTTTTTTCAACATCTCTAAAAAACGCCCGAGCAAAAAATTTTCTACGGACTATGTAAAGCGTGGAAAGTCTTTTTTCGCGCTTTTTGCGCGTTTTTCGCTGCGTTTTTTGCCCCATTTTTTAAGAAAACCCCCCCGTACCCCCAATCCCACCTATAGTAGTGTTAATAAAGTTATACCCGATCAAATTTGCTACAAGTGTTATTTCCTTGTTTGTACCCCATAATAAAATGATCATGTTTGGGGCGCTAAAGATTTTTGTGCAATTCATATTTTTCTCGCTAAAAATTAGTTTTTTTACCGATTTTGGCACTAATAAAGTTATCTCGCTTCTGAGGCTAAAAATACTTTTTCTTACGGATTTTGGCGCTAAAATCCTTTTCTTTACAGATTTTGGCGCTAATAAAGTTTTTTCTTGCTTCAAAAACTAAAAAAACGTTTTTTCCTCGGTTTTGGCGCAATAATCTGTTTTGTTTTTTTTAAATTTTCGCTGCAAAAGTGAAATGTGTGTTAGTGGCAAACTCCACAAAAACGTATTTTAGCACCAAAATCCACAAAAACTGTATTTTTAAAGGGAAAAATTTCCCTAAAAAAAAAATATTTTTGCCGACAAAAGTGAGAAAACTTCATAGGTGGCAAAATCCGTCAAAATGATGGACTTTAGGGCCAAAATCAATAAAAAACGTTTTTTTGACGACAAACGCGAGAACTTTATTAGCGCCAAAATCCGTAAAAATACGGATTTTAGCACCAAAATCCATTAAAAAATGGCCGTTTTTCCAGCTGCTTTTGACAGGCAGTGGAAAATGAAAGTTTTTAGTAATTCGTTTTCCGGTCGTTTTTTTGTCCACTGCAGCAGTCTTAGCATCACACTACTCTCTGACTGTAAGGCACTTGATTTAGTGCCTAAATCACTGCCTTTTATCAATCTCAAATGATAGGCCCTGACCAATGTCTTTCACCCTGATTTAAAAAAAATATATAATTTTGCCCCCTACTTTATGAGCACAAGGTTGTCAGGTCCCCTGCCCTTCTTTCGCATCACTACTGGTTACTTGTGAGGCTACTGGTCCAGGGAAAACAGAAACAAATGATATATTTGCAGGCAGCTTTATTCAAAGGAATGGATAGGTCACCGCTTCTTTACAATAGACTATTCTGAAATACTCTGCACTGCTGTGTAGGCTCTGGTGCTTTCACTATTGCTCTCCCATCTAATTGCATCATGACAGGTCACTTACAGTCCTGTCCTTGTAAACAAAGGGATGTGAGTGGATAGATCACTACTTGCCACAAAATCAACATATTCCACTCCTGAAATGCTCTGTGCTGCTAATCACTTCTTTCATTCACTATTGGTCTACCAATCTATATATCATCTATTTATAGCATGGCGTGCCTGCCCCCGTAAAAGAACAGGAGTGGATAGATCACTACTTACCACAAAATCAACATGCTCCACTCCTGAAATACTCTGTGCTGCTAAGCAGTTCTTTCATTCATTATTGGTCTACCAATCTATCATCTACTTATAGCATGGCTTGCTTGTCCCTGTAAACAAAAGAACAGGAGTGGATAGGTCACTACCTACCACACAATCAACATACTCTACTCCTGAAATACTCTGTGCTGCTAAGCAGTTCTTTCATTCACTATTGGTCTACCAATCTATATATCATCTACTTATAGCATGGCTTGCTTGTCCCCGTAAACAAAAGAACAGGAGTGGATAGATCACTACCTACCTACTCATGTTCTCCTGATGTAGCGTCGGCGCAGGCGAGAAACGCGTCATGTTATACCATATCTTCGCCTCACTGAGGTCTATTATAGACGAGCGCCGGGGCCCCGATTTTTCTCTTCTTCATTCATCCTACCACAAAATTGACATACTGCATTCCTGAAATACTTTGTGCTGCTGACTAGTTCATTCACTATTACTTTACCAAATTAATTACATCATAACCTGCCCCATCACTTGCAGTCCTGTCCTTAATAGCAAAGGGACATGAGTGACTAGGTCACCACCTACCATAAGATCAGCTCACTCCGCCCCCGAAATACTCTGTGCTGCTGAGTAATTTATTCACTTTTACTTTACCAAATTAATTACATTGTGACCTGCCCCATCACTTGCAGTCTTGTCCTTATAAGCAAAGGAACATGAGTGAATAGGTCACCACCTACCATAAGTTCAGCTCATTCAGCTCCTGAAATACTCTGTGCTGCTGAGTAATTTTTTTCACTATTACTTTACCAAATGAATTACATCATGACCTGCCCCATCACCTGCAGTCCTGTCACTATAAACAAAGGGATGTTAGCAGATCAGTCACTACTTACCACAAGATCAATCTATCCCACTCCTGAAATATTCTGTGCTGCTGAGTAGGTCTTTCATGATTACTCTGCCATCTAATTACATCATGAGCTGCCCCATCACTTGCAGTCCTGCACCTATTAACAAAGGGACAAGAGTAGATCGGTAACTACCACAAAATCAACATACTTCACTCCTGAAATACTCTGTACTGCTGAGTAGTTCTTTTACCATTCAATCCCGTCTCCTTGAACAGTCACATGATTGAACAGTTCACTCTTTTTTAGGATCAGCACACTTGCACCCTAATGTGTTTCTGATGTCATGACCCTATAGACATAATATGTGAACAGGGTACTGGTATATAATGAGAGATCCCAGAATAAGTAAATGTCGCAGGGTATCCCTGCAGCACAGAGTGTTTAAGGAGAGAAGTGCTGTTTTTGTAGGAGATTAGCAGCTAATCCATTTATATGACTGTTTCTAGACGCATATAATAGGGGCAGTTAGATGGAATGAACAGATCACTGCCCTCCACAAGACCAGCAAACTCATCTTCTGAAATACTCTGTGCTGCTTCATTACCTGGAAACTTTTTCATCTCCCTCCCCATTCACTATGATAAAAGATAAAAAAAAATGAAACCTACAGATTTCTTACCCATAAGATTTCATCCCAACTTATACAACATGGCCGCCATATCCTCCTCACCGGTATCTTCTGTGTCCCTTCCCTTTAGAGTCTATTACAGCGATGTTGGGTCTGTGCCACCAAGGGTTGGAGATTTTCTTCTAAAATTGCCAGTCCTCCTTGTTTTTGGCAAACGCGCTTATAGGGCACATAAAATAATGTTGGCAAAAACAGCCTTAGGCTTTGCACATTCCAACCCCTAGTAGAACATTTTTCCAAGCAAAATATACAGACTTAAGGGCTGTGACAACTTGTAACTCCTCAGCTATGTAAACTAAACTCCCAGCATGCTCTTGTTGACAGTTAATATTTTACAATGGTCACTACCTACAACTAATTTTATGCTTTCTTTGGGGACCCCGACAGCAAGTGCTCAATTTCCCTGCAGCGCCCCCACAGGACAAATGAAGTATTTCACTGCTTGGTCCTCCAACAAGAGAGAGAGCTCTGCTCCAGCCGTCTTTACTGGGGCCTGGATTTTGGGGGGACAGTCCCAAACTGACTTCCTTTGTAAAAGGGTGATTAGAGAGATTTCAAATAGGGGAACACCAGTTTTTAGGCTTTAAATCATGGTCATATAGTTACCAAGTAACACCACTACTACCAGCATACTGACCAAACCAGTATCCCAAGGCCAATATTATCAATAGAATTACTATATAGAGGCCAAATAATACCGCTACATCATAACCCAATCGCCACGTTTTGTGATTAAACTTTTTTAAAGTAGACAAATATTCCCCCCGCCATGGTACTCCCAGTTTCACACAGACACCGCCCCAGACTACAGTGCGCTTACATTCAGTAATAAAAGAAAAAAAAACAGAGGGTGCTCTATGGTGAAGTACGTAAAACAAATAAGAACAAGATAATAAGTGGTGAGGTTGCTCACCTAGAGTAGTTGTTCTTATAACATAGAGGAGGGACCTCAAATGCGGCACTCCCCGCTGTTGGGAAAATACAACTCCCCCGTGCATTTATATAAACAAAACAGTGGGTATGAGGGAGTTGTAGTTTCCCCAAAACGGAGGGCCGCAGTTTTTTAGGATGCCTGATTAGAGGCACAACATCAAATGTGTGTGAGGCTCTATCCCCACCTCAGAACGGCGGCTGCAGGTCTCTTTCTCCGAAGCTGATGCAGGCAGCGGGCACGAACAGTGAAGATGAACTGGAAAAGAAGTATAGACCCTGCGCCCGGTTCAGGAAAAAAAACCTCTTCTTGAGGCCAAGGTTGATGTTAAAAAATAAAGGTTTTTATTCCAATAGAAATCGGAAAAAATGTAACCCCTTTTCCCCCATAAAACACAAAATACGCGTTTCACGCTTCCCTCAGAAAAAGGTTAAAAAAAAAGACTGGGAAAACATCACATATTTAAAGGAAAGACATTACTCCAATTGGTTACAACATAAACCAATAGTCAAACAAATTACATATATCACTAAAACATATGGGACCGAGCGGCCCAATCTGAAAACGGGTTATTTTTTTAAAAATGTCTTAGAATGAAGGTAAAAGCCCATTGGCTGTAGAGAAAGCGGCAGACACATATCAACCAATCATGTATTGAGATACTTTAGGGCTATGTTATTCAATGGGCGAGGATTCCACCAATCAGGAAAGAGAAGATGCGCTCAATAGGACTCGTGGAGAGCGCTGATTGGTCAAGAAAGAGAAGGAAAAAACCCAAATGGAGGGAGTACTTCCATCCAAAATTCCTCGTTTTATAGACAAAATGGAGCGATAGCTGTAATTATGAGGATATAACCCCATGGGCAGGGGTGTCAAAACTGCAGCCCCCCAGCTGTTTGGGGAAATACAAACTCCCATATTCCCCTTATAAAATATAAATGCATGATGGGGGTTTTAGTTTCCCCAAAAGCTGGAGGGCTGCAATTACACCCCTGCCATGGGGTTATACCCCAATCAGTTAAAGCTCCGCTCCATTGTAATTTTTGGGCGAGGGGGCTAAGGAGGGTCGCTGGGTGAGCCAATGAACAACGACACTATAACACGTGAGAAGGGGGATTTTCCGTAAGAAAGTCACCCATTGCAATCTATGGAGCGCGGCACGGAGTATCTGATTGGTCAGGATGAATGGGGGCTCGTCTCTGTGAGCCAATGAGAGAGCGGGCTCTATTTTGAAGTGTAGAATGGCGTTTTTCCCCGTACTAGGGTCTAAAATACTAAAGGGCGGAGAACTGGCAGTGGCAGACTGTGAAAGCGCCAAGACCGGATGAGGTATTAAAACATATTAAAGTGACAAATGCAGGTGTGATTAAGTGCAAAGCTGCAAAAAACGTTAAAAAAATAAAATGGAGCATATGTGTTACATTAAACCGCCGGAAGGAGCCGAGCTTAGTATTCAGCTACACATTACAATATACAATGAAGGGAGCGTGCATGTAAAAATTGGACAGAGAATTACGTGGAATCTTAAAGATCAGAAAATTCAGCAGGGTTCCGTTGCAGCTCCTGATCAGCCTCTCGACAAAATGATCGCGGGGCGCGCATAAATTTGCGTGGCCACGCCCATCTTGTTGACGGGCCACACCCCTCTGAAAAACCCACCCCCACCCACCCAACTGCATGACGGGTCTGGGGAAAAACCCGGGGGTTGCCCCCCCACTAGCCAGGTAGGCCCATTTTAGCCAGGGTAGTATTCCCCATAGCAGGTAGATGCCCCTTTAAAACCCGGTAGATGCCCCTGAGCCAGGCAGTGCTCCCCAAGGCCCCCTTTTCCCCTTTTAGCCAAGTATTGCCCCCATTTGTCAGGTTTTGCCCAAGGCCCCTTTTGCCCACTTGTAGCCAGGGATTGCCCCCCTTCCAGGAGATGCCCCATTAGCCAGGCAGTTTCCCCCATTACCAAGTATTGCCCCCTTTTTCAGGAGAGCCCCCCCTTAGCCTGCAGGCCCCTTGTAGCCCGGTATTCCCCTTTTGTCGGGAGATGCCCCCATTAGCCAAAAGTGCCCCTTGTAGCCGGTATTGCCCCCTTTTAGCAAATAGATCCCCCATTAGCCAGACAGTGCCCCCCATAGCTAATAAAAAAAAAAAAAAAAATCTACTTACCTCACCAGGCTCCCTGCAGCGCAGCCAGGTCCAGAGGCTGCCGACTAAGTACTCTCAGCATTGCAGGGGATGTGAGTACAGCCGCGCGTCACACCCCCTGTGACACTGAGGTGTATGTACAGCGTAATAGAAGAGCTATATTAGAAAGCTATTCTGCAATACTACTGTGCTACAAAACAGTCAAGTACAGGCAGTCCCCGGGTTATGAACGGGATAGGGACTGTAGGTTTGTTCTTAAGCTGAATTTGTATGTAGGTCGGAACAGGTAGATTTATTCAATTTAACTCCAGCACAAAAGGTTTCTTTTCCCTTTTTTGGAGAGTGCAGGGAAGGGTTTTCACATTTGTTTTGCTGTCTGTGCCCCTGTTAAGTTCCGGCATGCCACAGCAGCACATGGGGTGAAATTCTTTTGTCGTTCCATAGCTACTCTCTGCTGTGGAACATGGAACTACACGTGCCAGCATGCCCCACGAGTCTCCGTTTGTAACTAGGGAACAGATGTAAGTCGGAACGGCGTAAGTCGGGGACTGCCTGTACTCTTGGGGGAAATAAAAGTGCAAGCTTTAAAAAAAATGTAAAAAAAGTTAGAAAAATCCCCAAAAATCTAAAAACATATTAAAAGTTCAAGACACTCCCCACCACCACCTTTTGCCAGTCTAAGCAAAAGCAACATTAGTATCACTGTGTCCGTAAAAGTAATTATTTGTCCTGTTTGGTGAACGCTTACAAAAAAAAAAGCTAAAATTACATGTTTTTTTTTTGTCACTTTCCCTCCCCATTTAATTGGAATAAAAACTGATCAGAAAATCGCACATATCCCCAAATGACACCAATAAAAACTACACTTCAGCCCGCAAATAAAAAAAGAGTCCTCACTCATAGCTGGGAAAATATATTTAAAAAAAATGATTTGGCCTCAGAAAATTGGCGCTGCAATGCAAATGAAAAAAAATAAAAACAAAAGTTTTTTTTTTTTTTTTTAAAGTACTAAAACATAACGAAAACTCCCCAAATTTGTCATCACCGAAGCCGTACCGACCTGCAGAATACATACATCACGTCATTTATACTGGACAGGGAACTCCATAATAAAGCCCTTCCCCCCCCAAAAAAAATATTTTTTTTGTTCCACCCCAACAAAGAATTCTTTTAGGGGGGGAGTTATTCAGTATATTATATGACATTCATAAAAAGTACATCTTGTCCTGCAAATAAACAAGCTACATTATGGTGATGAAAAAAATAAAATGATCACTCTTGGAAAGCGAGGATGAAAAAACAAACATGAAGTAAAAAATGAATAAAAGTCTAATTTAAAAAAAACAAAATTTTTTTTTAAAATTCCTAAAAATGTTATAAAAGAACTGATTTCCCAGCATTTGTTTCCACTTTCCCATCACACATGACAGGGAGTCCCAATAACGGTATAAATGGCGCGCTTTTATTTCTGAAGCAGACGCTATGAATGCGCCTCATTCACACGGGGCAGGAAATGCGGCCAGATCCCCAGCATCACTTGACTGTCTGTAGCCGCAGATCCTGTGACCGCCGACGTCACAGAAGCAACAACTCCCCATAACAAAATCACATGGGAACCCGTAATATACAATAGTCATGTTTTATTTCTCTACTTTTATACTGCAAATGGGGTTTCTGTCTCTTTAAGAGATGTGAAGATGAGGGGGGGGGGGTGGGTAGTTTTAGGAGGGGGGGGGTCTGGAGAGGTTGAGTTTGGAAGCTGAGGGATTTAGCAGTAGAGAGAAGAGAGAAGTCACAGGGAGAGAGTGCTGGAATGCAGGGCTGAGAATTTGGGGTGAGTCCTAATGAAAATGGGGTCATAAGTGACAATAGAGGGGGGCACTAGGTCTGGAGGGGTTATAACTCTTTAAACTCAAGCGGGTGGGGGGTAGATGCCAACGTGGCTATTTTTGCAACCCACACCCCTAGGATTGGGATGGATATTTTGGAGAATCGCTAACCAGGACCAGATGTGCTTAAGGATGTGCAATACTCTGCAGAGGGGACCACTGCGCTATACTATGTGTGAGAGGGTGTGATTATTAATGCAATGCTCTGTAGTGTGAACCAGTATGCTAAACTATGTGTGAGAGGGTGTGATTATTAATTCAATGCTCTGCAGTGGGGGACCAGTGTGCGACACTAGGTGTGAGAGGGTGTGATTATTAATGCAATGCTCTGTAGAGGGGACCAGTGCGTGACGCTATGTGAGAGAGGGTGGGATTATTAATGCAATGCTCTGTAGTGTGGCCCAGTATGCCAAACTATGTGTGAGAGGGTGTGATTATTATTGCAATACTCTGCAGAGGGGATCGGTGCGCTACACTATGTGTGCGAGGGTGTGATTATTAATGCAATGCTCTGCAGGGGGGATCGGTGCGCTACACTATGTGTGAAAGGGTGTGATTATTAATGCAATGCTCTGAAGAGGGGACCAGTGCGCGACACTATGTGTGAGAGGGTGTGATTATCAATGCAATGTTCATTAGTGTGGACCAGTATGCCAAACTATGTGTGACCGGGTGTGATTACTAATGCAATGCTCTGCATAGGGGACTAGTGTGTGTGACACTATGTGCAAGAGTGTGTGATTGTTAATGCAATGATCTGCAGCAACCAGTGTGCAAAAACTACACACAAGCGGGTGTGATTATTAATGCAATGCCCTGCAGGCAGGACCAGTATGTCACACACTGTGCAAGAGGGTGTGATTATTAATGCAATGCTCTGTAGTGTGGACCAGTGTGCGAGAGGTGTGATTATTAATGCAATGCCTTATTGGGCTGTGCGAGAGGGTGTGTTATTAAGCAATGCTCTGTATGTGGAATGTGCGAGAGGGTGTGATTATTAAGCAATGCTCTGTAGGTGAGAGTGTGCGAAGGGTTGATTTAAAGCAAAGCTCGAGTGTGGAGCAGTGGCCCAGAGGGTGTGATTATTAATGCAATGCTCTGTAGTGTGGAGCAGTGTGCGAGAGGGTGTGATTATTAATGCAATGCTCTGTAGTGTGGAGCAGTGTGCGAGAGGGTGTGATTATTAATGCAATGCTCTGTATTGTGGAGCAGTGTGCGAGAGGGTGTGATTATTAATGCAATGCTCTGCAGTGTGGAGCAGTGTGCAACATTTTGTGCAAGAGGGTATGATTATTAATGCAGTGCTGTAGAGAGGGGACCATTGTGCAAAACTTCATGTGAGAGGGGAGGGTGTGATTATTAATGCAATGATCTGCAGAGGGGTACTTGTATGGACCGGCTTGTAATGTGTCATCTGCGGCTTCTTTGGCGTCTCTATGACAATTTTAAGTTGATGCTTCAGGGGAGGACGTCATTGCAAAAGTATTAGCGGTGTCCAGTATTAAATGTTGAGAACTTTACAGAGCATTTGCACTTATAACAGCGAATACATTTATATAATGTGACGCAATAGCATAATATTGATCAAACCACAGAGGCTGACGATCTATCTGGGTCATAGGCGTTGTAGGGTGAGAACAGGAATTTTTATCTACTCCAGAAACAGAACTAAGGATTATGAATTCCAGATTTTTCTTTGGGCTCGGGGAGCCCCACCCGGGCAAAGGTTTGTTAAACGGGTACGGGGTGAGTGCGCAGCTGCTCATCAGCCTTGGATCATGTAGTGGGATTAGCTGCAACCACAGCTAACACGTAATGATATAATAACTATGACAGACTCGGCTCTGCTACATCTGCAGATTATTATGATGTAAACCCCTCTTCTGTGGATAGGGGAGGCTGAGATAAGGGGGCACAATTTTTTGGGGAAAGGTGGCTGCAGGGCGGCAAGCAGTTATGGAGGGCCAGAGAGGGAGATTGAGCCGAGGGAGGAAACCGGGCAACAGATCCAACATACGGTAATTTATGTATCGGATATGACAACTACAGGACATTAATTCAGCAAGGAAATCCAATGAAAATAATCGATGACGAGACGGTTTGTCATTTTCAAAATACTTCATTTCCGTCGGACAAATTCAGATCTGCTACATCTGTAAATTAGACCGTAATGTCCTGGCCCTAAAATCTCAGCATTGATTTAGATAAAGTCGTATATAGGAGGGAGAGAGGGGGGATGAGCATTAACGAAAACCATGTACGATTGCTCCGGGGTCCAGGTCGTTTCCGCCAAAAGAGGCAGAAAACTGGAATCTTATTAAATTTTCCACAAGACTTGCAGACGGCCGCGTCCTCACATCTTACATCTTTAACCATTTTTTTTTTTATTCTCCTTTGGAATTTTTTATTTTTTTGGTTCCATACTTATAATTTCAAGAAAAATAAAATAAAAATATATATGTATATATGTGTGTGTGTGTGTGTGTGTATATATATATATATATATATATATATATATCAGAATTGGGGGGGGCGGGACTGATTTTGGGAATTAGGGTAGTGCCCATGGCCAGGAGGGACCCAAAACTCTTGTTACTTGGCATAAAGAAGTAGAGCCCTGTTTGGTCGACCCTGGTTTGACTACATTTTTTTCTCTAACCATAACCCTGACTTAGGGTTTCCAGGTTATTTAGGGGATAACATAACTTTCAGCGTTGCTTCCGGTGCAACCATCCAGTGTCACTTCTAGTTTCCCCAGATTACTCCCATCTTGTGGAAAGGGGAAGTGATATCAGGTGTCACATCCGTTGTAACGTCCGGTTTCCCTAGGTACCCCTATTTTGTGAAAAGGGGAAGTGATGTCAGAGGTCACATCTGATGCCGCTTCTAGTTTCTCCAGATTACCCCCATGTTGGGGAGAAGGGGAAGTGATGTCAGATGTCATATCCGATGTCACTTCCAGTTTCCCCAGATTACCCCTATTGTGGAAAGAGGAAGTGATGTCAGATGTCACTTCCAGTTTTCCCAGATTACCCCCATGTTGTGGAAAGAGCAAGTGATGTCAGATGTCACTTCCAGTTTCCCCAATAAACCCCCATGTTTGGTAGAAAGAGGAATGATGTCAAGATTTCACATCCTAGTCACTTCCAGTTTGTCCTCGCCCCAATAACTCCCATTTGTGGAAAGGGGAAGTGATGTCAAATGTCACATCCATTGTCACTTCCAGTTTCCCCAGATAACCCCCATGTAATGGAAAGAGGAAGTGATGTCAAGATTGTCACATCGCGATTGTCGCTTTGCTAATTCTTCCAGATTAAACCCCAGGTGTGAAAAGAGGAAGTGATGTCAGATGTCACATCTGATATTGCTTTCCGTGTCCCTAGGTTACCCCTATATTGTGAAAAGAGGAAGTGATGTCAGATGTCACATCCAATGTTACTTCCAGTTTCCCCAGATTACCCCCATATTGTGGAAAGGGGAAGTGATGTCAGATGTCATATCCGATGTCACTTCCAGTCCCCCAGATTACCCCCATGTTGTGGAAAGAGGAAGTGATGTCAGATGTCACATCTGATGTCACTTCCAGTTTCCCCAGATTACTCCCATTTGTGGAAAGGGGAAGTGATGTCAAATGTCACATCCGATGTCGCTTTCAATTTCTCCAGATTAAACCCCAGTTGTGGAAAGAGGAATTGATGTCAGATGACACATCTGATATTGCTTTGTTTCCCTAGGTTACCCCTATATTGTGAAAAGAGGAAGTGATGTCAGATGTCACATCCGATGACACTTCGTTTCCCCAGATTACCCATATATTGTGGAAAGAGGAATTGATGTCAGAGGTCACATATGATGTCCCTTCCAGTTTCCCCAGATTACCCCCATGTTGTGGAAAGGGGAAGTGATGTTAGATGTGACATCTGATGTCACTTCCAGTTTCCCCAGATTACCCCCATGTTGTGAAAAGGGGAAGTGATGCTCAAGATTCTCATCCCGATGTCCACTTTCTAGTTTTCCCGCAGGTTACCTCTACGTTGTTAAAAAGGGAAAGTGACATCGGAGGTGACGGATGTTATCTTACATCACTTCCCCTTTCCACAACATGGGGTAACTTGAGACCCGGAAGTGACATAGGATATGACACATGATATCTGATGTCACTTCCCCTTTCCACATCATTGGGGTAGCCTAGGGGAAAGCGGACGTGATGTCAGATGTTATATGTCACATCCAATGTCGCTTCCGGTTTCGCTATAATACTTTTATTTTGTGGAAAGGGGAAGTAACGTCAGATGTCATGCGGCACATCCGATGTCGCTTACGGTTCCCAAAACATAGGGGCAAAATAAGGAAACCAAAAGTTACGCTGGATGAAAGCAGAGTGGCGCCGAAAGTAAATGAATCCCCTAAAAACTCCAAAAACCCTAAACCCAAATTAGGATTAATCTAGGATCTGACATCAACCCAAATCCAAAAATCTTCACTAGTATCCAATGCAAAATCTGTACCAGGGTGCCCCCAGTGGTCTTTTACAATACTGGTGTCCTGTTGGAAGCCGTGAAGCCCCATTATACGTCAGGACCTGGATCTGGTTGTAACTTTGGACTTCCATTAACTGTGGTCCTGCTTATGCGATGTGCAAGACACCATAATACATTATATCAACCCCAGAGGACTCGCATTAAAATGCTCTATACAGTACCAGTCCCAGGGGGCTCAATATAATATGTTATATCGGTCCCAGGGGGCTCATAATATATGTTATGTTATATCAGTCCCAGGGGGCTCATAATATATCAGTCCCAGGGGGCTTATAATATAATATGTTATATCAGTCCCAGCCCAAAGGGGGCTCATAATATAATCCCAATGGAGTCTACTCTGTATGTATTTTGGGCACACACACAATGAAGCCAGTTGACCATGGCGTTTTTGGGGGAGCACTGCATCGCCAGGATTCAAACCCTGGAGTCCTGTGCTTCAAGCTAAGTAAAAGAAAACCATTGGAATTATGGGGGCTGCTGGTGAGCAGAGGATGCGATATATACTTCCCCTCTTAGCATTAGCCTCTGCATGGGGCAGGAAACCTTGGTTCTGTCATATATTATGTCTTGTGATCAGCTGTAATGTATAGTGGAATCTGGCAGCAAATATTCAATTTCCCTGCACTGCCCCCGCAGGAAAACTGAAGTATTACACAGTTCCCATGAAAATCAGTGGACTGGCCATATACACCATGGACAGGCCGGGTCCTCCAGATAAATTTTGTAGCTAATCTCCATTAAGATCCTGAATGGGGGGTAGATCATTTGACAATGAGGCGTTAATACCAGACAGCCCTGTTTACTAGTGCGTATCAGGAAGGTTCAGTCCCCATAGACGTCAGGTTGTGATGTGATCTAGTCACAGTCTGTGTGGCCAACTTTAGACTGATTTTCTATAAAAAAAAAAAAAAGTTACTAAACTCCAGAAACTGTTTAAATCCCAGAATGACTCATTTTACCCAGAAGAGAAGCACATTCTGGACTTACACAGTGCTTGTATATTTCTAATATACGCCCATCTCGCAGCTGAGACCCTGCCCTTCACCACTAACCAGCATTGCTGCGGGGTTTGTGTTCCCCTCTGACCCTTGAACCAATTCCTTAGCCCCTTGCTTGCTATATAGTTCTTCTAAAATAAGAAGTCCTTCACAGATTCTCATCAGGCTTGGCTATAGACAAACTGAGGACTATGACAAAATTAATAGTGTAGTAAAGTTTTGTAGCAACATATAATTGCATATTATGCTATAGTCACAGTATGTATACAATGACCAATATTACCAATTATGACACTATACAAAGCCAAAATAATACCGCCACACCATTATCATCGCCGTTACCACATAGAGCCTGTAAAATAATGCTGCTGAATAAAAAGTACTCTACAAAAAGAAAGATTATGAATACTACCACTATGCAGGGTTGCAATAATACCGCCACACCATTACCACTACATGGTGACTGAGAAATAATTCTATATACTGCTATTTAGTAAATATCACTATACAGAGATTAGCAATAGTTGCACTATACAGGATACAAATAATACCACCACTATGTAGTTACCAAATAAAAGTACTATACTGCTGCTGAATAAAGACTACTATACTCAGCACCTACAGTGGAAACCAGAAGTTTCCATCGACTATATATAAAAAGTCCCATCTGCAGGTTTTTCTCACTATCTCACATGAAATCAGAATAAATCTTCCCCGTTTTAGGTCAATTAGGAACCAAAATTTCTATTTGCCAAATCCCAGAATAATGAGAGAGAGAATGTTTTAAGGCATTTTTATTACTTTCCGCAAAGTTAAAAGTTTACATACATTAGGGTTACTGCACCTGAAACAATTTGGGACCGCCCATGTGATGAGGTCATGTCTTTGGAAGCTTCTAGTTTATTGGCAACATCTGAGATAATTAGAGACACACCTGTGGATGTATTTTTCTATGCATACCAAAAACACACTGCTTCTGTGTGTAACATCATGGAAAGTCTAAAGAAATCAGCCAAGACATCAGGAAGAGAATTGTGGACTTGCACAAGTCTGGATCATCCTTGGGTGCAATTTCAAGATACCTTTCATCTGTACAAACAATCATATGCAAGTACAATGAAGATTGAAATGTCCAGCCATCATACCGCTCAGGAAGGAGACGGGTTCTGTGTCTCCGAGATTAACATTCTTTGATCCGACATATGCATATCAATCAAAGAACAAAAGCAAAAGACGGTATGAAGATGCTGGCGGAAGCTGCTAAGATTATGTCATTATCCACAGTGAAACAAGTACTATATCAACATGGGCTCTGCCAAGAAGAAGCCATTACTCCTAAAGAGACATATAAAAGCGAGATTGTTTGCAAATGAACAGGAACAAAGACCTACATTTTTGGAGACATGTCCTGTGGTCTGAGGAAACTAAAATTGAACTGTTTGGCCATAATAGACATCTTTACGGAAAAAGAGAGAAGCTTGGAAGCCTAAGTACACCATCCCAACTGTGAAACAGAGGAGGCAGCATCATTTTGTGGGGTTGTTTTGCTGCTGGAGGGACTTGTGCACTTCACAAAATAGATGGTATTATGAGGAAAGAAGATTATGTGGCAATACTGAAGCAACATCTCAACACATCAGCCAGGAAGCTAAAGCTTGGGCGGAAATGGATCTTCCAAATGGACAATGACCCGAAGCTACTGCCAAACTGGTTACAAAGTGGCTTAAGGAGAACCAAGCAAATGTTTGGGATTGGCCATCACAAAGCCCTGATCTCAATCCTATTGGAAATTTATGGGGACAGCTGAAAAGTCAGGTGCGAGCAAGGAGACCTCCAAACATGGCTCAGTTACACCAGTTCTGTCAGGAGGAAGGGGCCAAAATTCCTACCAACAATTGTGAGCTTGTGGAAGGATCCAAAACGTCTGACCCAACATAAGTTTAAGGGCAAAGCACCAATACTAATGACATGTATGGAAACTTTTGAATGTTGCAGAAATGTATAAAAATGCCTTAAATTCTCTCATTATTCTGGCTTGGCAAATATAAATAATTTTGGTTCTAAATTGACCTAAAACGGGGAAGGTTTATTCTGATTTCATGTCAGAGAGTGAGAAAAACCTGCAGATGGGGCTTTTTATATAGTGGACGGAAACTTCTGGTTTCAACTGTATATGGGGCTTTAACTTACACAGAGACATTTATTGCAGCCAATAATTTGACAGCTACTGAGATTTATTATCAACGCTGCGTGTAATTACTCAGATGTATATGATTTGCAGCAGGTACATGTATTATGCATAAACCAACAAGTCTGGATAATGTAGATAAGGTTTTTGCTTGCTAAGTAAAAATTTTGAATTTATCTGGATTTTAGCAGGAAGATCACCATGCGCTATATAAGGGCCCTCGCCTGGAAAAATCCCATTTGAGTTAAAATTTTAGATCGGGAGCCGGTTTCTAAAAAAAAAAATAAGATGTTCCCGGGTAATAAGAGGCCCGGGACCCGGGGGTTACTGTAATAAGAGGCTCAGGACCCGGGGGTTACTGGAATAAGGCTCAGGAGCCGGGTTTGTAAAAAGGGGTTACAGGGTAATAAGAGGCCTAGGAGCCGGGTTTCTATAATAAAGGTTACGGGGAATAAGGGGCTCGGACCGGGTTTTTCTGAATAAAAAGGTTACAGGGTAAAAAAGGGGCTCAGGACCGGGTTATGAATAAAGGTTACAGGGTAAAAGAGCTCGGGAGCCGGGTTACTGAAATAAAGGTTACAGGGTAATAAGGGCTCAGGGCGGTTACTTAAAAAGACTCAGACCTGTTACGTAATAAGAGGCTCAGGAGGGGTTCTGTAATAAGGGGTTACGGGGGGAATAAGAGACTGGGGGCCCGTGTTCGAATAAGAGGCTCGGACCCGGTTACTGTAATAAGGATCAGGAGCCTGTTACTGTAAAAAGAGACTCGGGGAGTGTTACGTAATAAAGCTCAGGAGGGGGGTTCTGTAAAAAGAGACTCAGGGCCGTGTTACTGTAATAAGGGGCTCAGGATGGGGTTACTGTAATAAGATGTTACAGGATAAAAACCCCTCAGGAGCGGGTTTACTGTAATAAGAGACCAGGACCGTTTTACGTAATAAGAGGTCGGGAGCGGGTTACTGTAAAAAGGGGTTACAGGATAAAAAAGGCTCGGGGCCCGGGGGTTCGTTAAAAGGCTCAGGCCGGGTTCTGAAATTAAGAGGGCCGGAGCCGGGTTCTGTAAAAAGAGGTTACAGGGTAATAAGAGGCTCAGGACCCGGGGGTTTACGAATAAGACTACGGGGTAAAAGAGGCTCAGGAGTCGGTTACTGTAAAAAAGGTTACAGGGAATAAAGGCTCAGGAGCCGGGTTACTGTAATAAGAGGTTACGGGGTAAAAAGGGGCCAGGAGGGGGTTACTGAATAAAGGTTACGGGAGGAAATAAGAGGCTCAGGAGCCGGGTTTTACTGTAATAAGGGGTTTACGGGGGAAATAAAGGCTCAGGACCGGTTTTACTGAATAAAGGTTACAGGGAATAAGAGGTCAGGACCGGGGTTACTGTAAAAAAAAGGTTACGGGGTAATAAGAGGCTCAGGAGCCGGGTCACTGTAATAAGAGGTTACAGGGTAATAAGAGGCTCAGGAGCGGGTTACTGTAATAAGAGGTTACGGGGGTAATAAGAGGCTCGGGACCCGGGGTTACTGTAATAAGACCCCCTCAGGACCCGGGGGTTATGTAATAAGAGGTTACAGGGTAATAAGGGGCTCAGGACCCGGGGGGGTTTACTGAATAAAAAATGTTACGGGGGAAATAAAAAGGCTCGGGGCCGGGTTACAAAAACAGGGCTCAGGAGCCGGGTTACTGAAATAAGGGTTACAGGGTAATAAAGGCTCAGGACCGGGTTACTGTAATAAGATGTTACAGGGTAATAAGGGGCCGGGACCGGGTTACTGTAAAAAAGTTTTACAGGAAAATAAGAGGCCAGGAGCCGGGTTACGAAAATAAGACTCAAGCCGGGTTATGTAAAAAAGGGGTTAAAAGGAAATAAGAGGCTAGATTTTGGGTTACTGAATAAATACCCCCCCAAACTTTTAAAAATTGGGGGGAACAAAAGCCACCCTCAACCACGCCCAAAACCACACATCCAACTTTTTCGATACCCAAAAAAGGGGACAATTCTCAGGATTGCATTGTACCCAAAATGATGAAATATTAAGTAGTGTTATGTAATATACACTCGTAACAATCAGATACTTTTTAAAAACTATAGCAGTTTTAAAAAAAACTTTTTTCCCAAATAAAAAAAGGGGGCATTTAAGAGCTAAGAGGGCAAGGTGAAAATAGGGACTGTCCCTCAAAAATAGGACATTGGGGAGGTATGAAATAACAGTATACCAAGAACGTCCGTCGATAGCGTGACCACTTCCAAACCGGATCGGGGGGGGGAGTCCAGTCATCAATAACTTGAAAAAAAACTTTATTTGAACATTTTTAAAACATGATGTGATATTATAGAAAGGGGGTACACCCAGTTGGTATGGATTCAGAAACCCCACCCCCTTGCCATGTAATAACTGTTCGGTAATAAAGGGGGAAAAAATCACAGCAAACTATCTGTTCCTCCTACCAAAAATGAATAATAATAAAATATAACCTTTAGGGCTTGTTCACAACGGGACGTCTTTGTGATCCCGTTTTACGATCCGTAAAACGGGATCCAAAAAAAAGGATCTAACAATTGTAATGTGATAAACATTGCTTTCAATGGCAAAAGTGCACGCTGTTCACAGAGGTCGCAGATGCGTTTTCCATCCGCTTTTTGGATCCGTTTAAGCTTACATGTCAATCTTCTTGCTTTTTACGAAGAGAAATCCCCATAGAAATAATGGAGTGCGCTTTTACATCCGAAAGCGGATCCAAAAGCGCAGTAAACATATGGGGGCGTTTTGGATCCGCTTTTCGATCCAAAAACCATCCGAAAAAAGCATGAATTTTAAATTAAATATAAAAATTTTAAAATTTGTTTGGGTTAATTTATTTTATTGTTTTTAAAATTTTAAATGTATATAAAAAATTTTAGTTTATAAATATTTAGTTTATAAAAAGATTGTCATTTAAATTTATTTACATGTGGTGGGTTTGAAAAAATTGTTATTTAATAAAAAAAAAGGGGGGGGGCGGGTTCTAAAATTATAGGTTATTTACAGTTGATTTACACTAGGTAAAAAAAGGGGTTTTTTTTTTTGGCATTGATAGGTTATATTATATTTAAATTGCAGTTTGATATTTGTTTTAAATAAAAATTGAAAAAACGGATAAAAAACGGTCCTAAAACGCATCAAAACGCAAAAATACGCACCCAAAAAAAAGGTTTAGCTGTTGCTTTTCTGGATCCGCTTTTTGGGATGCATTTTCATCCAGTTTTCGCAGGTTAAAAACATCCGTTAACGCACCCAAAACGGATCCAAAACGTCGTGTGAACAAGCCCTTAGTTAGAATAAAAAATGAGGGATAAAAAATCCCTATAAGAACCTAATACAAAAAAATACATTTCAATTGACTGTAATAAGATGTTCCAGAGTCATTCAGGAGATGGAGAGCTGTAAGCAGATCCCCCTCAGGATTCAGGTAGGAGGGCACATTTGGGTGTGAGGACATCTGGAAAACAGATGTTGAGCTCAGTCCTGCAGTCTGCGCCCTCCGCCCTGTCCGGGGTGAAATGTGAAGCTGAGAGGAGAAATCTGGGATCAGCGCGGGGACAGGCGAGTAGTTGGTTGGAATCAGAAAAGAAAACAGGAAGAGGAAATAAGATGGGGAAGAGCCAGAGGTGGGTTTGGAGGAGCAATCGGGGGGGGGGGGTTAGGGGAAAGTAAAAGAATAAAGGAGAATAAAATAGGGGTAAAGAATAAAGATAAGAATAAAGCTGAAGAGAATTAGGGGCGAGGGGCGTTTATAGTGAATATGGCTATAGAAGCTTGAAGTAGCCATTAGCCATGGTGGACAGGAGATGGATCTTAGACTTGGTCACATGGGTCTCAAACTGCGGCCCTCCAGCTGTTGGGAAACTACAACTCCCATCATGCCCACTGTTATAGATTATATAAATGCATGATGGGAGTTGTAGTTTCCCAACAGCTGGAGGGCCGCAGTTTGAGACCCCAAATGATCACTTGTCACGGACCAGGGCTAGATTATGGGAGGGCAGCGGGGCAGATACCACAGGGTCAACACAGCCATGATGTCTTACAGGATGCTTGGAAACCCAAAACCTGAGTAGAGTAATGTGGGCACTGTTTGTTGGTATTATTAGGGCACTGTATGGCTATCGTTTAGACATTGTATTGGCATTATGTTATTTACTATATGGCGGTATTATTTGGACACTGACTCTATTGTTTTATACAGACCCCCATAAAATTTGTGGGGCCAGGTGGAGCATTATTGTATAAAAGTCAGGAGCTATTTGGGGCCTTGGGAGAGGGGGTGGGCCCATGTTCCACGGTTTAAAACGGGAGTTTTTCAGTCCTTAATTAGGGCCGGAGGCGCAAAAAAGGCGGGAATACGTCCTAGTAATACGGAAAATCACAGTTCTCATAGAGAACTATGGATTGTCTCCTCCCCCTCCATGAATACCCCCGGGGGGAGATAAGTGACTTTGAATTCCCCGGGGATTACGCGCGCGGGTATGAATGTTTTTGGGCCGGCGAAGGATCATAAACCAGCAGGATAAGGTACAATAACTAAAGGTAAAAATAATACTGCCATATATCAGGGAACCTATATAGTGGAGTTGGAGAACAGAGACCAAACTTTTTCCCCTCCCAAAGGAAAAATGTTTCGTCCTAATTGGGCCCCTCAACCTCTGGGCCCCATAGCAGTCACTAATCACTATGGCAGTTATGGCACTAGTTATGCCCATGCTCTCTGACCTATCACGTGGACTGCTGGCCATGGTCAATGAATGTGTATAGGAGGCTTGGGCCCGAGTGTGGGCCCTCTTTATCATAGGTTGAAGCACTGTAGGTGGCCCCCCCGTATGTGCGGGGGGTGAGAGGGGTGGGGGCAGGGGGGGGGCTGCGGCAGGGGAAAAGGGAGGGCTGGGGCAGGTGCATAAAATAGTTTCATCTTTTCACACTGTGCAAATCAATTAGGAGGAGGAAGAAAGTTCACGCTTCATTTCAACATCTTGAGGTGTCAGCTCTTTCCTGTCAGATGCTTCCTAATTTGCACATAGGTTCTTAAGGTGCCTAAAGGAAGATGGACTATAAGTCCTAGGAGATCGTCCATGTAACCTCAAAGAGCAACTAATGCTATGTACTACTATTACTACGATATACTGCTATATACCACTACTATATACTATATGCTATAATACTTAAAAGCTACTCAGCTTTTATTACTACTACTGAAATACTATTTTCTTATTCTATTAGATACGCCATATACACTTTTTCTACTATAACTACCAAATGCTAATTTCTATACATATACTTATCCCCTTTACTGTTTTACTGCTATATACTACAAAGTCATATCTATATTACTACGAAATTTTCTACATACTGCTATATACCACTACTATATACTACTACTGCTATATACTATTGCTGTATGCCATATACTACTACTGTGTATACTACTATTTCTACTACATACTACTATATAAATATTTTGTATTTCTCTATATATACTACTGCTGCTATATACTACTATTACTATGATATACTACTACTGCTATATACTGCTTTATACCATCTTAGCTACTCCATATACTATACTGCTAATTTTCATTACATTATTACAATACTCTGCTAATACTCTATTACTATAATGCTATATACTACTACTGCATTATGGTACTACGATATAGTACTCTTACTATTACTGCTATATACCACTTCATACTACTACTATATACTGTTACCACTACTAATATATACTATTACTAATATATACTATTACTGCTGATATATATTACTACTACTACTATATACTATTTGGTGAAATGTAGGAGGACAGTCGGCCTCTTCCTTCATGTTTCTTTGAGGAACATCTCAGTCTGAGGTTCTGGGCATTCAGCTTGTCCTCCTGTTGCGGCTATATCCTCCACATTTCCTGGAAATGGCTCCATCTTTCCTGTATTTTTCTTGGACGCCTTTTTTAGTAGTTTTAGATTCGTTCTCAGTTTACGAGGAGGTATGAGGATTTCTTCATCGCGTCTTCATTTTGGGAGACGGTCACATGTTCCTGGAAAGGAGCTGAGCTCCACAGATAAGGTATCATGTGGCTGAGAGCTTTATCTGGATTTCTCATGAGAGGGATTGTTATGGGGGAAAATATGAGTCATGAGAGGAATGAGTCGTCGGTGGGAGAAAGTGACCGAGACGCAAGAAACGAGCCTGGGAAGGAGGAAAGAGAGGAGAAGGAATGGAAAGACTGCAGACGGGAGCGATGGAGTCGTGTCAGGGGCAGAAATGGTGGAGGGATGAGGATTGCACAGAATAAGGAGGTAAACCAGGAAATATGGGGGATGACTGGGAAGTGATGAAGTAGTGCAGACTGAAAGGAAGAAGGGATGGAGCATCGGGAATGGGAAGGAAGGATGTAGGGATGAGAAGGAAGTGACTGAGTACTACAAGACATGGGAGGAATGGGAAGGCAGTTGTGTATAAGGAAGTATGTAGGGATGAGAAGGAAGTGATGGAGCGATGAGAAGGAAGTGATGGAGCGCTACAGGAGATTATTGCAAATGCCAAGGAAGTAATGGAATAGTAGAGGAGGTATGCGGAAATAGGAGGGAAGTGATAGAGCAGTGTAGGTTGGGAGCAGGAATGCAAAGGAAGCAATGGAATAGTATAGGCGGTATGCGGAAATGAAATATAATTTATGGAGAGCTGTAAGAGGTAGTGGGTGGAAATGGGAAATAAAGTGATGGAGCTGAACAGGATATAGATGGGGATGGAAGGCAGTGTATGTATAGGTGAGAAGGAAGTGATGGAGCACTACAGGACATGGGTGGCAATGGGAAGGAAGTAATGTATAAGGAAGTATGGAGGGATGAGAAGGAAGTGATGGAGCGGTACAGCACATGGATGGCAATGGGAAGGCAGTGATATAAAAGGAAGTAGGGATGAGAAGTAAGTGGTGGATTGTTACAGGACATGGGTGGGAATGGGAAGAAAGTGATGTATAAGGAAGTATGAGGGATGAGAAGTAAGGATGGATTGTTACAGGACATGGGTGGGAATGGGAGGCAGTGATCTATAAGGAAGTATGTAGGGATGAGAAGGAAGTGATGGAGCAGTACAGGACATGAGTCTGAATGGGAAGGCAGTGATGTATAAGGAAGTAGGGATGAGAAGAAGTTGATAGAGCGGTACAGGACATGAGTGGGAATGGGAAGGCAGTGGTGTATAAGGAAATATATAGGGATGAGTAGAAGGTGATGGAGCGCTACAGGACATGGTTGGGAATGGGAGGCAATGATCTATAAGGAAGTATGTATGGATGAGAAAGAAGTGATGGAGCGGTGCAGGACATGGGTGGCAATGGGAAGGCATTGATGTAAAAGGAAGTAGGGATGGAGCGGTACGGGACATGGGTGGGAATGGGAGGCAGTAATGTATAAGGAAGTATGGAGTGATGAGAAAGAAGTGATGAAGCAGTGCAAGACACGAGTGGGAATGGGAAGTAACTGATGTATAAGGAAGTATGTACTGACGAGAAGGAAGTGATGGAGTGCTACAGGGCATGAGTGGGAATAGGAAGGCAGTGATGTATAAGGAAGAAGGTGATGGAGTAGTACAGGGCATGAGTGGGAATGGGAAGGAAGTGATATATAAGGAAGTATGTAGGGATGAATAGAAGTTGATAGAGCGTTACAGGACATGGGGGAATGGGACGGAAGTTGTGTATAAGGAAGTATGTAGGAATGAGAAGGAAGTGATGGAACAGTACAGGACATGAGTCTGAATGCAATGTATATGCAGAAACGGGATGTAATTTATGGACAAATGGAAGAGCGAGTGGGTGGAAATGGTAAAGAAAGTTATGGTGAAGAACAGGACACCTGTGGGTTGGAGGTGATGGAGGGATATAGGAAATGGGGCATGGGGATGGATAACCAGTGAGGGGGCGGTAGAAGGGTAGTGATGGAGAGATGAGAAGGTTGTATTGGCAAGAAGAAGGCAGAAAACAGCAGATGGAGTATGGATTGATAGAGTAATAAAGAAAGTGATGAAGAAATGAGAAGGCAGTAATAGCGTAGTATAAGAGATTATGCATAAATGAGAAGGAACTTATAGACATGTACTAGATAATTAGTGTGGGAATGAGAAGGAAGAGATGAACCTATACAGAAGCTGGTGTGAAGTATGGGAAGGAAGTGATATAACAATAAAAAGCGTGATGTGGGAAAGAGAACCAGAAGGAGCCAAGTACAAGGTCATATGTGGTCATGAGAAGGAAGTAATGGAGCAGGAAATATGAGGACGTGGGGAGACCAGAAGTAATAGATTCAGCGTTGTAAAGGATGTGGAGTGATAAGGAAGTAATAGATGAGAGTTGATTACAGAACTAGATGGAGTAATGTAAAATATGAGAGGGAAGTGATGAAGTTGTGTAGAAGGTCACATGGGAATGAGAAGGAAGTGATGGAGCGGAGAAGGAGGTGATGGGCGGAGAAGAGGACCAGGTCTTGGAATGAGAAGGACATGAGGGTGCAATATTTGAGATGAGTAGGACTGATAATGAGCTAGTGTAGGTGGTGATTTATGGAAATCTGAAGGAAGGGGCGGATTGTCCTGCAAGAGACGTGTGGGCTGATGACTCGATGTAGGAGCTGATATGAAGGAATAATAAGGAAATGATGGAACAACGTAGAAGATAATGTGAGCGTTGGAGTGGTGAACAGTGCTGAAGTTCGGCCTCGAGCATTGCACCTTCAAGGACAAATTTCATTTATTCATATAGGTCCTTGAGTCAGTACCTGCTGAAGTCATTCAGGGTAGATCTTCTATGGTGCTGTGGCCTCTGCACATGTTGGAGTAATCTATGGTCTCCGCACAGGGTCATGTTGTTTACCCATAGAGAACCTGACTGGTCATAGCTTCCATGGGCTGTACTGTATATTTTTGGCCATACTATGGTGACCTCAGTTGTTTTTGTGACAGACAGAGCGGTGACGCTGACGCACGGCGGGACATTTCCCCTTGTTTACACGCTGCTCAGGAACAACATAGAGAGCTACAGGAACCACCAGCATCTGTAGGTGGAGACCATGATGTGTGTGTCCTGTGATGGAGAAGATGCTTCATAAGCTCCGTCAGACTTTGTATGTGTCCGCTCACTCTAGGTGGCCCCACGATTGCTCTATAGCGGTGTTCACAACAGATTTCAATGAGGAATTAGGAGCGGATTCCATGTTTAAAATCCTCGCCTCATCCCACGGCCATTAGTTTGCATGGCCGGTCCGTGCTGCAGATATACAGGGAATTACAGCACGGATTTTCTACACCTCGGATTATAAATCCATGTCATGGAAAATAGGAAGGACATATCTATTCTTTTGAACGTACCCCTGTCGGATCCCGCACCGGCAGGACTGATGCCGGTTAGTCCTAATCGGAGGTGAATACCTCCTCGGTGAAGGAAAAATCGGTGAGGTGTCACCTTGGATTTCTGCCGAGGAAAGCAAATCAGATTTCTCCAATTGGAAAAGTTTGATGTCTGAACATACCCTATGAATATTACTACTCTGTGGCTGTGGGTCATAAAAACTTAAAGGGGTTGTCTCACTACATTGAGTCATCTCACCTCAGTTCTGTTTTCTTGGTTTCACTTTGAATTCAGGGGCGTGTTTACTGGCTTCTACTAGGCTGCAGTAGAAGCCAGGTCTGTAGCTATAGCAACCAGTGCTGGCAGCCTATCAGGAGAGATCAAACAGGTCTGTAGCTATAGCAACCAGTGCTGGCAGCCTCTCCGGCGACATCAGACAGGTCCGTAGCTAGAGCGACCAGTGCTGGCAGCCTATCAGGAGACATCAGACAGGTCCGTAGCTATAGCGACCAGTGCTGGCAGCCTATCAGGAGAAATCAGACAGGTCCGTAGCTAGAGCGAACAGTGCTGGCAGCCTATCAGGAGACATCAGACAGGTCCGTAGCTAGAGCGACCAGTGCTGGCAGCCTATCAGGAGAAATCAGACAGATCCGTAGCTATAGCGACCAGTGCTGGCAGCCTATCAGGAGAGATTGAACAGGTCTGTAGCTATAGTAACCAGTGCTGGCAGCCTATCAGGAGAGATCAGATAGGTCTGTAGCTATAGTAACCAGTGCTGGCAGCCTATCAGGAGAGGATCAACAGATCTGTACTATAACAACCATGCTTGCAGCCTATCATGAGAAAATTGACAGGTTCTGTAGCTATAGCAACCAGTGCGGGGCACCCTATCAGGATGAGATCAGATAGGTCTGTAGCTATAGAAACCCAGTGCTGGCAGCCTATCAGGAGAGATTGAACAGGTCTGTAGCTATAGCGACCTGAGGAGCGGATGCAGCCCATACCAAAGGGGAGATCTCGGAATAGGGAGGACACGGTTACTGGACACATAGTGCAAAGTGACTTGGTTTTTCAAGATCTTTAACCTAAAAAGCAGCGATCTCTGTAGTGAGACAACCCCTTTAAGTTGCAGAGCCATAGTCAGGCTTTCCTTCCTATCTGACAAAGTTTGCTGCCCCAGTCGTTTATCTCTATACCTTCTTGTCTTGGCATCTCTTCAGGTAAACAGGGAACAGGACAAATTTTTCGCAGACCTCTCTGACCTAGATGCCTTTCTTAAAAAATATAATATCACAGGTTATGAGGACTAGATTCTGGATATTGGACGTTGATCCAGGGATTATTCTGATTGACATATTTGGAGTCATGAAGAAATATTTCCTCTTGTATGGGGGTATTGGCATCCACCTCATAGGGGTTTTTGCCTTTTTCTGGATCAACACTGTAGGGCTACAGGTTGGACTCTATGGACCTGGGTCTTTTTCCAACCTTATATACTATGTTACTAGGTAACTTTGTGCCATTCATATTACTGGTTTCGCCTTATCCGTCAGAGATGTCTTTTGGCCCTTTGTGCCAACAAGGCCTGGGTGCGACTGCTACTTCTGCACCCCCTATAGCTTCACCCATTTGGTGGGTTTCCTTCAACACTACAAAACTACCAATTTAATTAGTTTCTATTTTGTGTTGAAGTCCACACATCTTTAAATTTGGGTTGTTCCCCCTAGTGTAGCGTTTTTCCCTTAGTTGCCGCCTTAGTCCTATATACGTTGGTCAAGACAAAGGTGCAACAGAAACATTAAAAGGACTGTTTGGACTACAATACCCAGAAAGATTAGCAAGGTTAGGCTTATTTAGAGAAGAGAAAAGACGGCTTCGGGGGGACATAATATGTATAAATATATCAAAGATCAATATAGAGATATCTCCCAAGATCTATTTATACCCAGGACTGTATCTAGAACAAGGGGGCATCCTCTATGTCTAGAGGAAAGAAGGTTTCTACATAAACATAGAAAGGGATTCTTTACTGTTAGAGCAGTGAGACTGTGGAACTCTCTGCCAGAGGAACTTGTCATGGTGAAGTCAATAACAGAGTTCAAAAATGGTCTGGATGCATTTCTAGATGTAATAATATAACAAGTTATAGTGACCAGGATTCTGGAGAAGGGTCTGGATACATTTCTAGATGTAATAATATAACAAGTTATAGTGACCGGGATTCTGGAGAAGAGTCTGGATACATTTCTAGATGTAATAATATAACAGGTTATAGTGACCAGGATTCTGGAGAAGGGTCTGGATACATTTCTAGATGTAATAATATAACAAGTTATAGTGACCGGGATTCTGGAGAAGGGTCTGGATACATTTCTAGATGTAATAATATAACAAGTTATAGTGACCCGGATTCTGGAGAAGGGTCTGGATACATTTCTAGATGTAATAATATAACAAGTTATAGTGACCAGGATTCTGGAGAAGGGTCTGGATACATTTCTAAATGTAATAATAGAACAAGTTATAGTGACCAGGATTCTGGAGAAGGGTCTGGAGACATTTCTAGATGTAATAATATAACAAGTTATAGTGACCGGGATTCTGGAGAAGGGTCGTTGATCCAGATTGGAGTTGGGAAGGAATTTTTTGCCTAGAATGAGAAGAATTGGCTTCTACCTCATGGGGGTTTCATCTACCTCTGGATTAACACAATAGGACAATAAGCTGAACTGGATGGACGTCTGTCATTTTTCGGCCTTACAAACTATGTAACTGTGGCTTTCTCTTATAGACGTTGGTTCCAATCTTCTACCTTCAGATACAATAGTAGTTGACTGTCCAACGTGGACAACCCATAGACTGATGATCTTTGCTCGTCCTCTACGTTGAACCTCCTCTATGAACTTTTCTTCCCGGCAGTTGTGACTCTACCCCGCAGCCCCTCAAGTCTTTTCCTGTTTTTTGCTGTCTGCCATGAGAAGCCCCCCATCCCCCTCCTTGGGTACCAGACTGCTTCCAGCTGTTTGTCTGTAGGTCTCAGGTTTCTCCATCCAGAGCCTCATCATGGCCCCGGCCGCCAGAGATGTTCCCTCCATGCTGGTAATTCTGTGGATGTTGAAGGTCATCGCAGGGGGCTATGGGACTAACTACGAGAACAGGGGCTGCAGACTGATCTACTGCAGGTCGGCAGGGAGACCCAAGTGACATGGAAGCAGGTTTTAGTAAATGGGAGTTTTTGCTGCAGTTTTTGGAGGCCCTTGTGTGCATCTCGCAGGCGGCACATCTGGTTTTAATAGAAGTAAATCGAGGAACCTTTTCTGCAACTTCTTTAAAAAATTCCTGACCCATTTTTCCCACAGAAAGAGCGCTTTTAAGAACCACCCGATGCGACCTTGGGCAGAGCGGGCGGCAAATATTTGGCAAGGTGACTTCAATATTATGCATGCTTATACAGTTTTCCTAATGGGTGGATAAACCGCACTGGTAGGTTACCCCTCCTGATTGCGGTGCTGAGGTTTCCTCTCCACTATGGATGTTTCTTGTTAGTGCAATTGACCTTGCAGCAACCTCAGGGTGGAATAAGATGCACTCTGTTTAGGTTATTGGGTTGTAGTAATAGGTATAACCACAAAGGTGCAACTATAATTCATAGGACCTCACCACAAAAGAAGATGTGCCCCTTCCGTAATGAACAGAAATTGAGGATAAGTAGCAATAATTAAAAGGTATAAATAAAACCGCCATATAGGACTGGGACAAGGTATTCTGCTGCCCTAGGCAAATAAGGCACATAGCGCCCCCCAATGCAAAATTCAGCCCACTTTCTAACTCCTTGCACCCCCTTCCTGCGGCGCCCGAGGCGGTCGCCTACCTGTCTCCCCGGCACTGCCGCCATATATCAGAGCACTCACAGAAGTAGCGCTAGATCTCAGAAATCCACCAACTTGTTATTCCCTAGGAAAAGGTAAAATGTTCTTGCACTTGAGTGGGTTACCTCAACCTTTAGCCCCCGAAATAGCTATTCTGGCTATAGCAAAGGAAACAAAGGAATAAACTCCAACCCATTCCCATCAGATGCCTTGATTTAAGGTGGTGCTCCCCCATAGACTTTGAAGGCACATTGATAAGATATGCCATGGAAATCTAAAGGGTGCAGATCCCACCTCTATAACGGGAACCAGTCACTGAAAGTTTTGGTTCTAAACGGAGAGCCGGTTGTACTTGCACGTGACTCTCCATTCTGTTCTATGGAGGCTCCGAGTACAGTCGAACCTTCCGCTCCCCTGCACTGGAAACTGCCATAGAACAGAATGGAGAGAACACAGCGCTCCCCTGTACTGGGAACTCCCATAGAACAGAATGGAGAACACAGCGCTCCCTACGGGGAACTCCCATAGAACGGGAATGGAGAACACATCAGCGCTCCCCTGTACTGGGAACTCCCATAGAACAGAATGGAGAACACAGCGCCCCCCCCTGTACTGGGAACTCCCATACAACAGAATGGAGAGAACCAGGGCTCCCCTGTACTGGTAACTGACATAGAACAGAATGGAGAGAACACAGGGCTCCCCTGTACTGGGAACTGACATAGAACAGAATGGAGAACACATCGCTCCCCTGTACTGGGAACTCCCATAGAAAAGAATGGAGAGAACACAGCGCTCCCCTGTACTGGGAACTGACATAGAACAGAATGGAGAACACAGCGCTCCCCTGTACTGGGAACTCCCATAGAACAGAATGGAGAACGCAATGCTCCCCTGCACAGGGAGAACTGTCATGGAACAGAATGGAGAGAACACAGCGCTCCCCTGTACTGGGAACTCCCATAGAACAGAATGGAGAGAACACAGCGCTCCCCTGTACTGGGAACTCCCATAGAAGAGGACACAGCGCCCGCCTGTACTGGGAACTTCTATAGGACAGAATGGAGAATACAGCGCTCCCCTGCACTGGGAACTACCATAGAACAGAATGGAGAGAACACAGCGCTCCCCTGTACTGGGAACTCCCATAGAGGAGGACACAGCGCCCGCCTGTACTGGGAACTTCTATAGGACAGAATGGAGAGCACTGTATTCTCTCACCTGTACTAGGAACTCCCATAGAACAGAGTGGAGAAAACGCAGCCCTCCCCTGCACAGGGAACTCCCATAGAACAGAATAGAGAACACAGTGCTCCCCTGTACTGGGAACTCCCATACAACAGAATGGAGAACACTGCGCTCCCCTGCACTGGGAACTCCCATAGAACAGAATAGAGAACACACAGCTCCCCTGTTCTGTGAACACCCATACAACAGAATGGAAAAACACTGCGCCCCCCTGCACTGGGAACTCCCATAGAACAAAAATAGAGAACACAGTGCTCCCCGGTACTGGGAACTCCCATACAACAGAATGGAGAACACAGCGCTCCCCTGTACTGGGAACTCCCATAGAACAGAATGGAGAACACAGCGCTCTCCGGTACTGGAAACTCCCATAGAGGAGAAAGGAGAACATAGTGCTCCCTTGTACTGGGAACTTCCATAGAACAGAATGGAGAGAATACAGCACTCACCTGTATTGGGAACTCCCACAGAAGAGGACACAGCGCTCCCCTGTACTGGGAACTCCTATAGGACAGAATGGAGAGAATACAGTGCTCTACCGTGTACTGGGAACTCCCATAGAACAGAATGGAGAGAACACAGTGCTCCCCTGTACTGGGAACTCCCATAGAACAGAATGGAGAGAACACAGCGCTCCACTGTACTGAGAACTCCCATAGAACAGAATGGAAAAGCACAGTGCTCCCTGTACTGGGAATTTCCCATAGAACAGAATGGAGAACCCCAGCGCTCCCCGATACGGAAACTCCCATAGAGGAGAAAGGAGAACATAGTGCTCCCTTGTACTGGGAACTTCCATAGAACAGAATGGAGAGAATACTGTACAGCACTCACCTGTACTGGGAGCTCCCATAGAAGAGGACACAGCGCTTGCCTGTACTGGGAACTCTTATAGGACAGAATGGAGAGCACTGTATTCTCTCACCTGTACTGGGAACTCCCATAGAACAGAATGGAGAGAATACAACGCTCCCCTGTACTGGGAACTCCCATAAAACAGAATGGAGAACACAGCGCTCCCCTGTACTGGGAACTCCCAAAAGAACAAAATGGAGAGAACACAGCGCTCCCTGTACTGGGAACTCCCATAGAACAGAATGGAGAGACCACAGTGCTCCTCTGTATTGGTAACCCCCATAGAACAGAATGGAGAGAACATACCGCTCCCCTGTACTGAGAACACCCATAGAACAGAATGGAGAGAACATACCGCTCCTCTATACTGTGAACTCCCATAGAACAGTATGGAGAACACAGCGCTCCCCTGTACTGGGAACTCCCATAGAACAGAATAGAGAGTTGTGTACAAGTATAACCGCCTCTCCATTCTGAGCCAACACACAACGGTGCCGTTTTCCAAAGATAGATACGGGTCCTAGAGGTAGAATCTGCAGCCATCTGATTTTGATGGCATAACCTATTGAGATACCATCATCAAGTCTATAGTGGAGCTGCCCTTTAATTGAAGTGGATGACATTAAAAAGTAGGTTGTTTTTTTTTTTTTATATTTAAAGATTTATTGGATTTTCAAAATATAACAAAGCAATACATTGTAGTAAACAGAATAAGTTGCTACCAATATGAAAAGAGCCCAAGGCAAACACAAGGTTTACACGAAAAAACTGTAAGCAACAAACTTGTGTATTCAAGGATATGCTGAACCCCTCACTGTATGCGTCAAGGGTCTCCTGTGGTCCACAACAGGTGGATGCTTACGAAAATGCAAATGATCAGTACGACTCTGGGGGGGATAGGTGTTGTTCCTAAGGGGTGTGAGGAAATGCCATTGGGACCCCCTTTTGGCTTGTAGAAACAGAAAGAGGAAGGGAGAGAGTGAAAGGCAGCGTTTTGTTTTGTTTTCAAAAAGAGTGCCACTATGTGTAAAACCGAACTCCTCTTCCACCTGTAATCGGAACTCCCATAGGACAGAATGGAGAGACGTACGCAAGCATGACTAGCTCTCCACTCGGAGTTGACACTTTTGGGGCCCTGTTCCTGAGATAGGTGCGAGTCCCAGAGGTGGGACCTACATCTACCAGACTTTGATGGTGTATCCTATTGAAATGCCATGGAAGTCTATGGTGGGAACATCCAATACCACACTCTACTCACAAACCAAGACCCCCAATACCCACTCAGTCCCGACGTCCTCCATCCTCGACGTCCTCCATCCTCGACGTCCTCCATCCCCGACGTCCTCCATCCCCGACGTCCTCCATCCCCGACGTCCTCCAGCCCCGACGTCCTCCAGCCCCGACGTCCTCCAAGGATCTTTCACTTAGTATGAACATTGGTCTGGCAATTGTTTTGGCCAAGATAAATAATTTCCGACCCCCGGTAATGGCCTACAGAGACCTGTCCCCAAAATGTCACCAACGATGGTGCTTGAGGCGAGTGCCATAGTAATGGTGTCCCCTACCTCTTTTCGGCACCCTCTTCCCAAGTGTCCATGTCTCCATCACTCTCGCTATAATATTGGGGGTAGAACTGAACAAGCCTCCAGTTATAAAGGGTCATGGTGAGAAGAATGTCCTGTATGAGGAGCGCTCTGTGCCCATATTGCCCCCATTGTCTGAGCATTAGGCACGGGTAATATCATTAGTGCAGGTCACAGTGTATTAGCGCTGCGTGACAACAGGGTGTTTGTGTCCACATTCGGTTGTGATGCTCTGGATTCCAGGCTCTTGTAGATACCAGCAGATCATCCCTAATAAGGAGTCGCCCCTGACATTCTTCCTCCAAGACCCTGCTGCTTCTTATCTCCTCAGTCCATTGATTAACTCCCTGTGAGCCCAGGACATGCTGCACTGTGACTCCATAGTCTGTGTATATTACCCCTGCAGGGTGACCATGAGGCCCTACACAGCTCTGCATGGGGTCCCATTTACACAAGTGCAGAGTATTGATTCAGGGATGGGCTCCATAGTGGAATCAAAACAGGACCCACCCAACATGTGCCCTTTAGAGTAAGCTGACACTATGACCGGCTCACCCAGGGAGGGCGACTACTGACGGCACTTGTGTGGGGGGCATGGGTACACACTGGGCCCCGGCACTGCGGCATACCGCTATGGTATGTTTACCCTTGTACTGAGGGCACATAACCACTGTGACCCTTGTGCGATATATTTAGCACTGTGACTGTACAGTGAAAGAGGTTTGCTATTGTAAATGGTGGGGAAGGTGGGTGATCAGAAGCGTTGTCAGGAAAGTGGGTGATCAGGAGCGTTGTCAGGAAGCTGGGTGACCAGAAAAGTTGTCAGGAAGTGGGCGATCAGAAGCGTTGTCAGGAAGCTGGGCGATCAGAAGCGTTGTCAGGAAGCTGGGCGATCAGAAGCGTTGTCAGGAAGCTGGGCGATCAGGAGCGTTGTCAGGAAGCTGGGCGATCAGAAGCGTTGTCAGGAAGCTGGGCGATCAGAGGAGTTGTCAGGAAGCTGGGCGATCAGAGGAGTTGTCAGGAAGCTTGGTGATCAGAAGCGTTGTCAGGAAGCTGGGCGATCAGAGGAGTTGTCAGGAAGCTGGGCGATCAGAAGGGAGTTGTCAGGAAGCTGGGCGATCAGAGGAGTTGTCAGGAAGCTGGGCGATCAGAGGAGTTGTCAGGAAGCTGGGCGATCAGAGGAGTTGTCAGGAAGCTGGGCGATCAGAGGCGTTGTCAGGAAGCTGGGCGATCAGAGGAGTTGTCAGGCAGCTGGGGGATCAGAGGAGTTGTCAGGAAGCTGGGCGATCAGAAGCGTTGTCAGGAAGCTGGGCGATCAGAAGCGTTGTCAGGAAGCTGGGCGATCAGAGGAGTTGTCAGGAAGCTGGGCGATCAGAGGAGTTGTCAGGAAGGTGGGCGATCAGAGGAGTTGTCAGGAAGGTGGGCGATCAGAGGAGTTGTCAGGAAGGTGGGCGATCAGAGGAGTTGTCAGGAAGGTGGGCGATCAGAGGAGTTGTCAGGAAGTGGGCGATCAGAGGAGTTGTCAGGAAGGTGGGGGATCAGAAGCGTTGTCAGGAAGCTGGGGGATCAGAAGCGTTGTCAGGAAGCTGGGGGATCAGAGGAGTTGTCAGGAAGCTGGGCGATCAGAGGAGTTGTCAGGAAGCTGGGTGATCAGAGGAGTTGTCAGGAAAGTGGGTGATCAGGAGCGTTGTCAGGAAGCTGGGTGATCAGAAGCGTTGTCAGGAAGCTGGGTGATCAGAGGAGTTGTCAGGAAGCTGGGTGATCAGAGGCGTTGTCAGGAAGCTGGGCGATCAGAGGAGTTGTCAGGAAGCTGGGTGATCAGAGGAGTTGTCAGGAAGCTGGGGGATCAGAGGAGTTGTCAGGAAGCTGGGGGATCAGAGGAGTTGTCAGGAAGCTGGGTGATCAGAAGCGTTGTCGGGAAGGTGGGTGATCAGAAGCGTTGTCGGGAAGCTGGGCGATCAGAAGCGTTGTCGGGAAGCGGGGCGATCAGAAGCGTTGTCGGGAAGCTGGGCGATCAGAAGCGTTGTCGGAAGGTGGGTGATCAGAAGCGTTGTCAGGAAGCTGGGGGATCAGAGGAGTTGTCAGGAAGCTGGGTGATCAGACGCGTTGTCAGGAAGCTGGGCGATCAGAAGCGTTGTCAGGAAGCTGGGCGATCAGAAGCGTTGTCAGGAAGCTGGGCGATCAGAGGAGTTGTCAGGAAGCTGGGCGATCAGAAGCGTTGTCAGGAAGCTGGGTGATCAGAGGAGTTGTCAGGAAGCTGGGTGATCAGAGGAGTTGTCGGGAAGCTGGGTGATCAGAGGCGTTGTCGGGAAGCTGGGCGATCAGAAGCGTTGTCTGGAAGCTGGGTATCAGAAGCGTTGTCGGGAAGCTGGGCGATCAGAGGAGTTGTCGGGAAGCTGGCGATCAGAGGCGTTGTCAGGAAGCTGGGCGATCAGAGGCGTTGTCAGGAAGCTGGGCGATCAGAGGCGTTGTCAGGAAGCTGGGCGATCAGAGGCGTTGTCAGGAAGCTGGGCGATCAGAAGCGTTGTCAGGAAGCTGGGCGATCAGAAGCGTTGTCAGGAAGCTGGGTGATCAGAAGCGTTGTCAGGAAGCTGGGCGATCAGAAGCGTTGTCAGGAAGCTGGGTGATCAGAAGCGTTGTCAGGAAGCTGGGCGATCAGAAGCGTTGTCAGGAATGCCCCATGGGGTGGCAGAAATCCTGGATCCTGATTACTCCTGATACATCACTGGAGACCTGCTGTAGAGGCTGAGCCGTCTATGGAGTATGGCGGTATATGGAGGAAGGCAGTGACGACATAGACATGACAGGCGGTGAGGGCACCACCATGACCACATATGAGGGAGAGATGAAGTGATAGACAGGGCGCCGCACGCACACTATGAACACGTTACAGCTCCTCTCCCCTCCCTCTCTGTTTTCATGCTCTTCCCTTCTCTCCTATCTCACTACCTTTCTTTATTTCTAACTTTTTCCCTTGTTTCTGTTTTTCTCTCTCGATCATCTTATCTGTCTCTTTCTCTCTTTTGTGTCTCTCTTTTGTCATTGGTGCTCTCTCTTTCTTTTCTCCCACCTCACTCTTTTTATTTCTCTCTGTCTCCATCATCATCTATTTTTTTTTTTTTTCAAATCTGTATAGCACTTTTGTCTTTTTGTCTCGTTTTTTCTCTCGCTTTCTTGTCTCACATCTCGCTCTTTTTCTCTCTCTCTTATCATCTGTTTTTTATCTTTCTCTCTCCTTTGTCTTTCTCTCTTCATTGCCTCACTCTTTCTTGTCTCCCCTCTTTCATTCTTTCTTACTTTTATGTTGTCTTTATCTCTCTTTTCTCACTTTCTTTGTAATTCTATCTTTTCTCTCTTTTTCTATCTATCCATTTTCTCTTATTATTGTGTCCACTCTCTTATGTCTCTTTTTCTCTCTTTTCTATCTTCTTTCTATCCTCAATCCTTTCTTTCTTTTCTTCTCCTTTTTCAGTCTCTCTCTTCCTTTATTGTCTGTCTATCCTCTTTTCACTCTCTTATTTCTCTCTATTGTCTCCTCTCTCTATCCTTTTTTTTTTTTTTTTTTTACTTTATCCTTTTTCAGTCTCTCCCTTCCTGTATATTGTCTGTTTCTTATCTCTCATCTTTTTAGCTTCTCCTCTTATTTCTTTCTCCCTTTTCAGTCTCTCTGTTATCTTTCTTTCTCTTCTCCCTCTATCCTCTTCCGGTATTTCTTTCTCCCTTTGTCTTCTTTTGTGTTCCTTTTCTTTTCTCACTTCTCCCTCTATCCTCTTCTGGTATTTTTTCTCCCTCTTCTTCGTTTTATTCTGTCTCCTCTCTCTTTTTTCTCACTCTTCTCTCTCTATCCTCTTTCAGTATTTTTCTCCTCCTTCTCTCTCTCGATTTGTGATTCTGTCTCTCCTCTCTCGTTTCTCTGTTTTCTCTCTCTAGCCTCTTTCAGTATTTCCTTCTCCTCCTTCAGTCTTTCTGTTTTCTCTCTTTAGCCTCTTAAGGTATTTCCTTCTCCTCCTTCAGTCTCTCTATTGTCTTTCTGTCTCTCCTCTCCCTTTCTTTTCTGTCTTCTCTCTATCATCTTACTGGTATTCCTTTCTCCTCTTTCTGTCTCTCCTCTCTATCTTCTCTCGTCTCTATCCTTTTTTACTGTCTCCTCATTCAGTCTATGTCTTTTTCTTTATGGTATGTCTCAATTTTCTTTTTTCTCTTTCTATCTTCCTTTCTCCTATTTCACTCTTTCCCTTCCTCTATATTGTCTCTCTCCTCTCTCTCTTCTTTCTTGTCTCTCTACCCAGTTTCTTCTCCTCATTTCAGTCTATGTCTTTTTTTCTTATGTATTCCTAATTTTCTTTTTTCTCCTTTTCTTCTTTCTCCTCTTTCACTCTTTACCTTCTTCTATATTGTTTGTATCTACTCTCTCTTTTCTCTCTCTCTTCTTTTCTTGTCTCTCTATCCTCTTCCCAGTATTTCTTTATCCTCTTTCAGTCTCTCTCTCTATTGTCTTTCTGTCTCTCGCTCTCTTGTATCATTCTTCTTTCTCTCAAATCTCTTGCTTTTTCTCACTCGTTTTAGTCATTTTATAGATTTTATAAACCCAACCACCAGCCATTTTGTAATTGCCTGATGATTTTACTTTTGGTTGGACCAGTTTTTTTGCTGTTTTATTATTCCATATGCACAACGCATTATTCCATATGCACAACGCATATGAACCATTAAAGGGGTTCTCACTACATTGATTCATCTTACCTCAGTCCTGTTTTCTTGGTTTTATATTGAATTCAGGGAGGTGTTTACTGGCTTCTACTAGGCTGCAGTAGAAGCCAGGTCTGTAGCTATAGCAACCAGTGCTGACAGCCTATCAGGAGAGAGAGAACAGGTCTGTAGCTATAGCGACCTGAGGAGCTGATGCAGCCCATACAAGAGGGGATATCTAGGAATAGGTAGGACACTGCTAATGGACATATATTGCAAAGTGACTTGTTTTTGCAAGATCTTGAACATAAAAAGCAGCAATCCTTGTAGTGAGACAACCCCTTTAACAACTGAGGTGTCATGCCATGTGTCACCACAATGCGGTGTTGCAAAATGAGAGTCTATAAAGCCCCATTCACATCATGTTTTTGGTGTCCGTCAGGGGTATCTGTTGAGAAAGGTATCCTGGCATATACCATGATGGGGCCATAGGGTTCTATAGGGTAAACTGTGGAATCTTTGGACTATTTCCTGATCATATGAGCTTTGTTTGCCAGATGAGGTCTACCATTCTTTGGTGACCAACACATAAAACGTATACGATCAGGAAATAGAGCAAATGTAGTCCAAGAGACTGTTTGCCCTATAGAGCCCTACGGCTCCACCTTGGGATACATTGAGAAAGATATGTTTTTGGAGACCATCAGTTTTATCCAATGGGATGAGTTGAAAGGGGCCGAGAGAGGATTCTCCACAACTGTGGCATGAAAATAACAGATACCAAGAAATCTCTGATGCCATGCTGGGTCCCGGGAGTCAAGTTTCCCTGCCGGGCGGCCAAAACCATGAGTCCTCATAGCAGAGACCACCAGGCCTGGTCTCAGGGTTCCAGCATGGTCTTTCAGAAGTGGTGTGTGCTGTTGCGAAGCAGTGGTCATACATGCTTATTTATGACACACTAAGTCACAGGATCATCTTTGGCCATAACTGTGCATGGAATATCGGACAAAACTTGTCCGACTTAGTTTCAGACTATGTCAATGGGTCATCAATTGTTTGCTATTGAAGGGATGTTCCCACCTTGCACTTTGATGGTATATTGTTAGGATATGCCTCCAAAGTCTGATAGGTGGAAAATCCGCACCCGAAAGTGTCGGCTTAGGATGGAGAGACGGTTGCGCTTCTCTCAACTCTCCATTCAGTAGTGTGTTTGGCTGTACTCGGAACGCCCATAGAACAGAATGGAGAGTCGCACAAAAGCGTGGACGGCTTTCCATTCTGAGACACCACTTTCAGGGGCCCAGCCCGAGATAGGTGTGTGTCCCAGAGGTGAAACCCGCACCTATCACACTTTAAGATATTCCAACAAAGTGCAAGGTGGAAACACCCTTGTTAGCTTCCTCATTAACAATCCATTTTCATCAATCTAATGTGTATGGGCACCTTTAAGAGCCTTCAGCCTGCTTAAGTAGAGGTCATTTGGTTAAGGGTCACCACAACTGCCCATAATTCCAGAATTATGACCATAATGCAACTGGGCAATGAGGGAAATCGAATCCTAACTTGGTTGGTGCTCACCAGGCTTGGACTGGTCCACATGGGAACAGGAGAAACCCACCATAGACTCCTGTGCATGGTAGACCTGGAGTTGCTTTTAAACTGCATACACATCCTTGCTAGAGGCAAGAAGGCAGAGAAAAAGGGGCAAAAATCAAATGGCAGGGTATAGGAGGTATTGACAGTAATGCAAAGCTGCTGTATGGTGGGCCACAAGAATCAATTCCATTGGTGGACCACAAGAATCAACCCCATTGGTGGACCCCAAGAATCACCTCCACTGGTGGGCCTTAAGAATCACCTCCACTGGTGGGCCTTAAGAATCACCTCCACTGGTGGGCCTTAAGAATCACCTCCACTGGTGGACCCCAAGAATCACCTCCACTGGTGGGCCTAAAGAATCACCTCCACTGGTGGGCCTAAAGAATCACCTCCACTGGTGGGCCTAAAGAATCAACTCCACTGGTGGGTCTAAAGAATCAACTCCACTGGTTGACCCCAGGAATCAACTCCACTGGTGGCCCCAAGAATCAACTCCTCTGGCATGCCCCCGAGAATCAACTCCACTGGTGGACCCCAAGAATTAAGGCAAATAAGGCATATAATGCCCCGTTATGGAAAATTCAGCCCACTCCATACCTCCTTGCACCCCCTTTTTTGCCTGGGATGAAGTGGTGCCCTGAGCAGTCGCCTACCTTTGCCTACCGGTCGGCCCGGCCTTGGCCCCAACAATCCACAAGCCCATTGGTGGGCCCCAAAAATCAACTCACTACTGGGTTACAAGCACCCCAGTCTGATACCTGATACTCACTATAGTTGTCACCAAACTGATGGCAATATGGTGCCTTTTTCAGCTCTGCCATTGTATTATGGTGGACTTGTGCCTCTAAAACCTAGAAACCTTCCAGCATTCTGCAGATCGGGTGTATGCAGAAACAAATGAGCAGCATTTGGTGAAAAAATCTCTGTTGCCGAAAAATTAGCCCCAGGTCGTGGTTGGCACAAACACCTGTGCATAAGGTTGTACTAGCATACAAGCATCCATGACAGGGTTGATGGTCCTTGAAGGTAGAGTTGTTGTGGACCCGTACCAGGAGGGGAGGTGGCAATTGCTTTCTATGTCCATCCCTTATTTGGAGATTTTTTTGCCCAGTTCAAGACCTGTTATTGCCCTATTACACAGGGTAGGGTACCCCCAGCACACACGACTACCCTTTAGATATTCTCTTAAGACACAAGACTGAACGTCAATCATTTTATTGTGTACGGGGGGGCCCAGGACAACCACCAAGAGCAATGTGTGTCTGATTAAATGCCCTGGTAACAGGACAATAACATATCCAGTTCTGCCAAATGCGGAAGAATTCTTAAGACCATTGTCTTCAGTAATGAAGACATTTTTGAGAAGGGCGGAGAAGCTGAAACACTGCAAGACCTTGTGTACGAGGGAAAGGTCAAGAGCAGGCCCAGGATTTACAGTACACTCTAGTGAGCAAGGGTGCTTTTGAGGGGGGATGGGTCTGAGGTTGACCACTCATCACAAAGTGCCTGTGCCCCTACTAATTAGGGGGTTTCACCCATATAGCTTCTATAAAAGGTCTATCACGTACGTACACTGCTATGCACTCTCCGACACCCTCCCCTCCTTCGAGGTGCACTCTGTCCGCATCTACTCCCCCTCCAACCTCCAAGTGGCTGTTGGTTATCGTCCCCCAGGCCCTGCCACCACCTTCCTTTACCACTTCACTTCCTGGCTCCTCCACTTTCTCTCCACTGACATCCCCACTATTATCATGGGGGATTTCAACATCCTAATCGACACCCCCTGCTCCACTACGAACAAACTCCTGTCACTCTCCTCTTCCTTCGGCCTCACCCAGTGGACCTCTGGAGCCACTCATAAAGATGGACACACACTGGACCTCATCTTCACACACCTCTGTCCTCTATCTAACCCCTCAATCTCTCCTTTACCATCTCTGACCACAACCTGCTCACATTCTCCACCAATTCCACCGCACCTGCCCCCCCCCACCCCAAATCTCCTGCTGCCCCGTAGAAACCTACAACACCTGAACCCCCGCACTCTCTCTGAATCTCTTTCCCCCCTCTCTACCATCTGCTCCTTTACTGACCCAGACGCAGCCACCACTTTCTACAACAACACAATCACCTCCACTCTTGACATGGTCGCCCCCCTCACACACAACAGAACACGCAAAATCAACAGACAACCCTGGCAAACAGACTCCACTAAACAGCTGAGGCGAGCTTCCAGTGTTGCTGAACGCCACTGGAAGAAAACTCGCTCCACCGCTGACTTCACCTTATACAAACAATCACTACACACATTTAAATCTCCACTTGCATCAGCCCAACAGGACTACTTCACCACTCTCATATCCTCCCTGTCTCACAACCCAGATCCATACTGTTCAAAACCTTCAACCGCTCTCCTCCGTTCCACCTGTACCCCTCCCCCATCTCTCCTTTCACCAGATGACTTCGCCACTCACTTCCTAACTAAGATCAATCTCATCAGACAAAGCTTCACCCCACAGTCCCTTCTGTCTATCTCTATTCCTGCAGTGTCCGCACATCCCACCTCTACACCTGCTCATCACTATTCCCCCCTATCTTCCTTCTCTACTGTCACTCATGACAAGCTCTCCTCTCTACTGTCCAAATCCAACCTCACCACCTGTAGTCTTGACCCACTGCCATCCCACCTCATCCCTGACCTTAGTGCTGTTATCATCCCAGCCCTCACCCATCTCTTCAATCTATCGCTAACCTCTGGCATCTTCCGTCCGCACTTTAAACATGCGGCCATCACACACCATCCTCAAAAACCATCTCTTGACCCCTCTTGTCTGTCCAACTATCGCCCCATCTCACTGCTTCCATTCGCCTCTAAACTCCTAGAGCAACACGTCTATCTTCAACTTTCCTCCCATCTCTCCACCAACTCTCTCCTTGACCCACTCCAATCAGGCTTCCGACCCCACCACTCTACAGAAACCGCCCTAACCAAAGTCACAAACGACCTAGCAACTGCCAAAGCCTCATGCCACTACTCTGTGCTCCTCCTCCTAGACCGGTCCTCTGCCTTTGACACTGTCGACCACTCGCTCCTCATACAAATCCTCTCCTCCCTCGGCATCACGGACTTGGCCCTCTCCTGGATCTCCTCGTACCTCACTGATCGGACATTCAGCGTCTCTCACTCATGCACCACCTCCTCCTCTTGCCCGCTCTCTGTTGGTGTCCCCCAGGGGTCTGTCCTGGGCCCAATACTCTTTTCTATCTACACTATTGGTCTGGGTCAACTAATAGCATCGCATGGCTTTCATTACCACCTGTATGCTGACGATACCCAACTCTACATCTCCGGCCCAGATGTCACTTCTCTCTCTCTCCGGATCCCTGACTGTCTGTCCTCCATTTCCTCCTTCTTCTTCTCCCATCTCCTAAAACTAAACGTGGAGAAAACTGAATTCATCATCCTTCCACCGTCCAACTCTATCCCTGCCCCTGATCTCTCTATCTCAGTCAATGGCTACACTCTCTCACCAGCTCCACAAGTCCGCTGCCTTGGGATAACCCTTGACTCCAATCTGTCCTTCAAGCCGCACATCCAAGCCCTCACCTCCGCCTCCACCTGAAAAACATCTCTCGCATCCGTTCATTCCTTAACTTCGAAAGCACAAAAATGCTGGTCCATGCCCTCGTCATCTCACGCCTAGACTACTGCAACATCCTTCTCTGCGGCCTCCCAGCTAGCACCCTCGCTCCCCTCCAATCCATCCTTAACTCTGCTGCCCGTCTTGTCCACCTCTCTCCTCGCTACTCCCCTGCCTCTCCCCTCTGTCAAACCCTTCACTGGCTTCCCATTGCCCAGCGAATCCAGTTCAAGTTAATAACCTTGACCTACAAGGCTCTCCATAACCTCTCCCCTCCATACATATCTGCCTTAGTCTCCAGATATCTCCCCTCACGCAATCTCCGCTCCTCACAGGACCTTCTTCTCCGCTCTCTCCGTGTCAACTCCTCACATAACCGTCTCCAAGACTTCTCCTGTGCTTCCCCCATACTCTGGAACTCATTGTCCCAACACCTCAGACTCTCCCCCACTCTCACCAGCCTCAAAAGCAGCCTGAAAACCAATCTCTTCAGGATTGCCTATAACCAACAATAACCCTACTGTCACTACACTATCCGAAATCATGTCTGCCCCTCACCTTCTGTCTCTTACCACCTTCCTTGTAGACTGTAAGCCCTCATGGGCAGGGACCTCTCTCCTTCTGTACCAATTGTTAGTTAGTAATTTGTCACCTTTGTACTTGTTTGACCTATATTATGTATGAAACCTGAATGTACAGCGCTCTGGAACCAAGGGCGCTCAAAAATAAATCATAATAATAATAGACAAACAGTAGTTGAATGTACTGTAGAGCTCAGTGACTTTCTACCTGCTCTACTAGAGGAGGCCACCTCTATCATGAAATATCTCCCCTACTACTTCCACCCCAGTCACCGGGAACTGATATTATTGGGAATTAGACACATTGAAGTGGAAAAATTTCTCAGTTGACGTGGCTAGTTTGACTCATTGAGCAGGACCTCCCAGTGCACAATGCCAAGTGTCAGCTGGTGTGGTGTAAAGGACATTAGCATTGGACGTAAAGCCACCGGAGTGATCACACATTGCTGTCTAGCAGCTGGAGGAGTAAACCTGGCTACGAAGGAAGTGAAGAGAATGCTTCCTGTCCAAATGTCTATAGACCTAGTGTAAAGTGAGCTGGAGGAGGATGGGCACAACTATATCATTTGCTATGGGGCCCAGAGGTTGGGAGGACCCACTCAGGTCCAGGAACATTGTTTTTTTTGTAGGGAACAAGTAGTTTATGGTTTTCTGACATGTGGTGGCATTATTAATATCTTTAATTTTAGCTATCTTGGCTACTTTTTTTAATTTATGGTCATTAGGTAGTAGGGCCCCATCTAGTTTTGCTATGGGGCCCTATGAATTCTGATTGTGTCCCTGCTTGGAGTCGAGTTTTATGGCTTGGAACCTTAGAACTCTCAATACTTTAAAGAGAACCTATCACATAGTTTATGCCCCCCTTGCTGAGGGCAGCACAAGCTAGTGTCAGACCTGCTGTTTCCAGCGCTGTGCCCCTTATTTCTGTAAAGATGCTGTCATTTTTGTGTATTTAATGCTCAAATCTGCAGTTTTCAGCCAGAAGAGTCATTCTAAGAGTCCTTCAGAGTGTCAGTTTTTTTCAAACCCCACCCACCTCAACTGACAAATCTATTACTTTGAATAGGTAGAAACATGTGAATAACGGTCAGTGGGCGGTGCTAGCCTTTGGTGGGCGGTGCTAACACCTACTCATGAATAAGATTTGTGGGGTAAATGCTCTAAAACTGCTGCATCTTACAGAATAAGGGACACAGCGCTGGAAACAGCAGGTCTGACACTAGCTTGTGCTGCCCTCAACAAAGGGGGCACAACCTATATGACAGGTTCCCTTTAAGACCTTCTTGAGAATTTAGCCTCCTAATTTTGGACAAGACATAGGGTATTGTCTATCCATACGTATTTTAGAATGGCTATGTCCACCACACAATACAAGGTCCATTAAGTCTTGGCTGCCACCCCAACCATACTTTTGTGAATGTCGGATAAAGGAGTATAAAGAGTGGTCTTTTGCCACATTGACGATGTCTACCATTACAATCATCTCATAGTTTAACACATGACCCGTGTAGTGAAAATAACAATTGCAGGTTTATTAAAAATTTAGTCATGCGAGCAATAAGTCACCAAATCGTACAAATTATCAAGGTGTGTAAAGGAACATAAAACGGGTTCTCCATTTTGGACAATGACTATTTATTAGAAGGATCTCTTGACAATAAGCTTATTGCAAGGGGTATTCTTGCAAGGATCCCTTGAGATCAGCATTAATCTGTGGGTAAACCTCAGTAAGTGTTCAGTCTCCCTGCAGCGCCCCTACAGGAGAAAAGAAGTATTACACAGTGCACATTCAAATCAATGGACTGTCTGTATAATTTAGGACAGGAATTTCAGAGGGTGAGATGCACTTTTGTATTGCTTTGGGGAAGAAATAGGGATCCTGAAGAGAGGAACCCCAGTACAGTAGCTCAGTGATTAGCAATATTGTCTTGCAACGCTATGGTCCAGGGTTCAAATCCCACCAGAGACAACATCTGTAAGGAGTTTGTATGTTCCCCCCATGTTTGTATGGGTTTCCTCCAGATACTACACCCCTCCACCTTCCACACTCCAAAAATATATTGATAGGTTAATCTGGAATTTAGAATGTAAACCCCAATGGGTGTGGGGACCAATGAGAGTAATGGCAATTTATGCACAGTCCTGTGGAATAAAATAGCACTATATAAATGAATACAAAAGATTATTAACTCTCTACTGAAATTTAAAAAAATGGGTTTTCTAAACTGGACGAGGTCATTAAGCCAAGCCTTAATCGGCCAGCACATGTGCCAACCTCACCAATACTCCTGTGGCTGAATGGACATGAATCCGACACTAACACAGAGGAATAGTGGAAGTTGTTATAGTAGTAAATGGGGTGGGAGTAGAGAAACGCCAATGGTTTTGAGATGTTTATGCCATCAGATGTCCCGGGGTCCACATATTTTTGGCCATTTAGTGGACAAGGTCTTTATCTAATCCTTTTTACCCAGCACAGTTCCCACCCTATCGTAATAGATATGAATCCTATAAAGACATTTTCTCAAACATAACCCAATAGTGAAGGTTGTTATAGTAGTAAATGGGGTGGGGATAGGGAAAGTCCACATATTTTTTGGCCATGTAGTGGACAAGGCTTTAAATTCAAGCCTTATTACCAGCACAAGTGCCAACCTCACTAATACTCTTGTGGCTGAATGGACATGAATAGTACTAATTTTCTCAAGTATGGTGGAAAAGCGTAGGTTGTTATAATAGTAAATGGGGTGGGGGGGGGGGGGGGTAAAGAAACGTCCATGGTTTTGAAAATGGGTTTTCTAAACTGGACAAGGCCTTTAAGCCAAGAGTGCCAACCTCACCAGTACTTCTGTGGCTGAATGGACGGGAATCCTACAAATCCTATTCTTAAGCATAGCAGAATAGTGAAGGCTGTTATGGTAGTAAATGGGGTGGGAGTAGAGAAACATCCATGGTTTTGAGATGTTCATGCCATCATATGTTCAGGGGTCCACATATTTTTAGCAATGTAGTGGACAAGGCCTTTAATCCAAGTCCCATTGCCCAGCACAGGTGCCAACCTCACTAATACGCCTATGGCTGAATGTAAGTGAACCATAGAAAGCTGTTATCTAACACGGTGGAATAGTGGAGGTTGTTCTAGTAGTAAATGGGGTGGGGGTAGAGAACCGTCCATGGCTTTGAAAATGGGTTTTCTAAACTGGACAAGGCTTTTAAGCCAAGCCTTATTACCCAGCACAAGTGCCAACCTCACCAATGCTCCTGTGGCTGAATGGACATGAATCCTATAAAGACATTTTCTCAAACATAGTGGAAGTTGTTATAGTAGTTAATGGGGTGGGGTAGAGAAACGTCCATGGCTTTGAAAATGGGTTTTCTAAACTGGGCAAGACTTTGAAGCCAAGAGTGCCAACCTCACCAATACTTCTGTGGCTGAATGGACGGGAATCCTACAAATCCTATTCTCAAACATAGCGGAATAATGGAGGCTGTTGTAGTAGTAAATGGGGTGGGAGTCGAGAAACATCCATGGTTTTGAGATGTTTATGCCATCATATATTCAGGGGTTCACCTATTTTTAGAAATGTAGTGTACAAGGCCCTTAATTCAAGCTCTATCACCCAGCACAGGCTCCTGTGGTTGAATGGACATGAACCGTACAAAGCCGTGTTCTCTAACACAGTAGAATAGTGGAGGAAGTTCTAGTAGTAAATGAGGTGGGAGTAGAGAAACCTCCATGGTTTAGAAAATGGGCTTCCTAAACTGGACAAGACTTTGAAGTCAAGATTACCAACCTCACCAGTACTTCTGTGGCTAAATGGACGAGAATCCTACAAATCCTATTCTTAAACATAGCGGAGGCTGTTATAGTAGTAAATGGGGTGGGAGTAGAGAAATCTCCATGGTTTTGAATGGACGTGAATCCTCCAAAGCCGTGTTCTCCAACATAGTGGAGGTTGTTACAGAAACAAATAGGGTGGAGGTAGGGAAACGCCTCTGGTTCTGAGACGTTCGTGCCACCAGATGTTTAGGGGTTCACATATTTTTGGCCATGTAGTGTAGCCTGGTAGATGATCTTCTCCTAGGTCTTGCTTTGCTCTCTGTATGAAGTCATTAAGCCCCTTCCGCCCCGCTATGTTCCATTCTTCGTCAGTCTACATGGGGTCCTGAAGATATAAATGGCTCTTTGTGTTCTTGGGCCATCTCCAAACTGTAAACTCTTCTGTTCCACATGTGTCTAATAATAACCCTGAGAGCGGCGGCACCATAGTGGTAACATCTGTCTCCTCAAGCACTGATGGGTCACAGCCTGGGTTCCTGCGGCCGCCATGACACGCCGTGTCCCAGGAGTGTAACACCTGCGTGAAGGTGTCAGGTTGTAGAGGGTGCAGCGTCGGGAGCGGTGGAGGTGTGAAGCCTCGTGTATTTGTGCTGCTCTCTGCATACGTTAGTTTTCTCACGTCTGCGCAGCCTCGTGTCTTAAATTAGAATCTGAACTGAAATTTTTAACCCAACTTTCTGACTAATGTTTTTTTCTTCAGATGACTGGAAGATGACGTAAGCTGCACAATCACACAGCGGATGTTTCATGTTTACAAACTATAAGGTCAGTATCACTTCTTATATCACATAGCTCCTCCCCCCCTGTGGTGTCGCCTGGTGGTAGGAGGAGCAGACATGACACATAGCTCCTCCCAACATATCACATAGCTCCTCCCTCCTGTGGTGTCGCCTGGTGGTAGGAGGAGTAGACATGTCACATAGCTCCTCCCAACATATTGCATAGCTCCTCCCTCCTGTCTGTGTCGTCCTATGTTAGGAGGAGCAAACTCCATATCACATAGCTCCTGTCTATGTCAAAGTATGCTCCTCCCACCACAGGAGGGAGGAGTAACGAGATACCCTGGTGGGTGGAGCATACCCTGTCACATAACACCTCCCTCTTATCTGTATCACCCTCTTGTGGGAGGAGCAGACTCCATGTCACATAGCTCCTCCCTCCTGTCTGTATCACCCTGTGGTGGGAGATGCATACTGGGTCACAAAACTCCTCTCTTTTGTCTGTGTCACCCTGTAGTGGGAGGAACACACTGGGTCGCATAGCTCCTCTTTCCTGTCTCCGCCGACCTGTGGTGGGAGGAGCAGACTCCATATCACATAGCTCCTCCCTCCTGTCTGTGTCACCCTGTGGTGGGAGGAGCAGACTCCATGTCACATAGCTCCTCCCTCCTGTCTGTGTCACCCTGTGGTGGGAGGAGCAGACTCCATGTCACATAGCTCCTCCCTCCTGTCTGTGTCACCCTGTGGTGGGAGGAGCAGACTCCATGTCACATAGCTCCTCCCTCATGTCTGTGTCACCCTGTGGTGGGAGGAGCAGACTCCATATCACATAGCTCCTCCCTATTGTCTGTGTCACCCTGTGGTGGGAGGAGCAGTTTCTATAAAACATAGGTCCTCCATCATATCAGTCCTATAGCTCCTTGCTCCTGTCTGTATCCCAGGTGGTAGGACTCTTTGTACACAGCTCGTATTGTAATAAGATGAGCAAAGACTACGTGACACAGCTTCATTACACCCAAGTCACCCCGTTATGGGAGGAGCTCTTTTCTCACACATTTACATATCATAGGGACATTTTTTTTAGAGAATCATGTAACTAAGTATAATTTGTGCCGTAGACGGAGATGCATAGAAAGCATGGAGCGGTGGCCCCGGCCTGATGTGAACTCAGGCCCCCGGTGCTACGAGCAGACCAGACAGATATGCATCCAGTGAATAGCAGTGGCACCGTGGTGCCCCCACTTGTCTGCCTGTGCCCCGCACCCTATAGCCATATAAGCTGGGCCCTGGGGTCACCTCCATCTGGGGATTATAAGGAATCTGGACCCCGGGCTGGAATGTGTCAGGGAGTGAGGGGCCCTGCGAGATGTCTGTCTGCTCCATGGTGTTGAAATAACCCATTTTGTGTCATTCCTCCCCAACTCCTGGTTTCCTCTTTAATCTCATGCCAGGGGGAGGGAGGTGCGCGCCTGCTCTCTGTCACCGAGGAGGAATGAGGGTTTGGGGCTACATTCTTAACCCCGTAACCTCCTGGGGAGCGAACATATTGTGTCTATGCTATAAAGTGCTTTTCCGTTTTAGCAACTTCTAAAAATGTTAACCCAATAACAACAATGTATACCTGGATGAAAGGGGGCATGACGGGACTATAGCAAATGGAGGAGATCCCAGCACACGGACCTCACTAACCCTATCTTCTGGTTCCAACTGAGGTTCCTGGGACCCACCTGTGGAGCTGATTCATGGGGCCGACCTGTGGAGTTTATATTTGGCTCACATGAGTAGAGTTGGTTCTTGGGGCCCATCAGTACAGTTAATACTTGGGCTCACCAGCTGAGATGTTCCTTTGTCCCACTCGTGAAGTTAATTCTAGGAGGGCCATCTAGTAGTTGATTCTCGGGGCCCACCAGTGAAGTTAATTTTCTGGGTCTTCCCCAGTGGAGTAATTTCATGGACCCACAACTGGAGTTCATTCTTGGGTCCCATTAGTGGGGTTGATTTTTGGGGCTCACCAGTGAAGTTAATTTTCTGGATCTTCTCCAGTGGAGTTGATTCTCGGCGCCCCGCCAGTGGAGTTGATTCTCGGGGCCCCGCCAGTGGAGTTGATTCTCGGGGCCCCGCCAGTGGAGTTGATTCTCGGGGCCCCGCCAGTGGAGTTGATTCTGGGGCCCACTTACAGTATTTATTGACTCGGGGCCTCCCTCAGTTGTTTTGATTCTCGGAGGCCACCCCAGGTGAACGTTGGGCCCCCTTTTGGAGCACCAGTGGAGTTGATCTTCTGGGGCCCATCCAATGACGTTTGTATTTTTTTGTGTAAACAAAGTGGAGTTTATTTTTGGAAGCCCATGTTAAAAGCTTTTATAAAAGACTACACTAATGCCTTAAATACAGGTCCACTCAGTATCAGCACTATTATCCATAATGAAAGCCAACTATACTCACAAAGGTAACTGCACATTTGCGCATAAGGTGGCACAACATAGACGATTACATGCAAATCACCTTGATAACATTACTAAGCCAAATACATTGTGCTGACCATTTACTATATTGACTATTAAGATATTAGTATTATGAAATCAAGTAAGTGAAATTTCAGATTTTAAGAGGACCCACATCTGACTTAACAAACATGATAATTTTATAGACTGGATCGTTCCGAACACAGTGAATCCTATTATCTGGACCATTTTTTATTTCTTTTTATGAAAATCGGGGAAACGGTTTTTGTTGATAAAACGAGGGTTTTGTGTTTTTGTTTTTTATTTTTCTTATGTTTATACTTTTTTTAAATCCATTTTTACTTTTTTTTTTTTTTTATTGGAATAGACTAACGATCAATCGATTGCTTGATCCTATTTATAATACATACAGTAGCGATAAATTACTATACAGTGGTCCCTCCAGTTACGATGGCCTCAGTATATTTCCACCATACGATGCTCTTTCCTGGGACATTGTATGTGAAGTGTGGTTTCAAGATACAATGTCCCAGACACTGATCCAGCCAATTATCATGAACAATTTACTTGTAAAACCCCTGTGTTAGTGAGGTGCATGATTGGTGGTCTATAGCGCCTTTCTACAATACAGTGCAGTACTACATGTCCTGTACTGCTTTTATGTGTATTATTGCAGTGCATGCAGTGATTGGTGGTCTAGGAGCACCTCTTTTCAGTATAGTGCAGTACTACATGTCCTGTACTGCTCTTACATGTATTAGTGATGTGTATGCAGTGATTAGCTGTCTAGTAGAGCCTTTCTGCAGTACAGTGCGGAATTAGTGAGGTGCATGCAGTGATTTGCGGTCTATGGTGCCTCTCTATGGTACAGTGCGGTACTACATGTCCTGTACTGCTCTTAAATGTATTAGTGAGGGGCATGCAGTTATTGGTGGTCTATAGCACCTCTCTACAGTACAGTGCAGTACTACATGTCCTGTACTACTCTTACATGTATTACTGAGGTGCATGCAGTGATTGGTGGTCTATAGCAGTTCTCTACAGTACAGTGCGGTACTACATGTCCTGTACTGCTCTTACATGTATTAGTGAGGTGCATGCAGTGATTGGTGGTCTATAGCACCTCCCTACAGTACAGTGCGGTACTACATGTCCTGTACTGCTCTTACATGTATTAGTGAGGTGCATGCAGTGATTGGCGGTCTATAGCGCCTCTCTACAGTACAGTGCGGTACTACATGTCCTGTACTGCTCTTACATGTATTACTGAGGTGCATGCACAGTGATCATGTGGTTTATAGCTGAGCCTCATATACTAGTTACAGTAGTGCGGTACTTATGTTCTGTACTGCTCTTTCATTTATTAGTTTGGTGCATGCAGTGATTGGTGGTATATAGCGCCTCTCTACAGTACAGTGCGGTACTACATGTCCTGTACTGCTCTTACATGTATTAGTGAGGTGCATGCAGTGATTGGTGGTCTATAGCAGTTCTCTACAGTACAGTGCAGTACTATATGTTTTGTACATGCTTTCGGTTAACTGTATTACTGAGGTCAAGCATTGCTTTAGTGTATTGGTGATATATGGTATAGCGCCTCTCTACAGTACAGTGCGGTACTACATGTCCTGTACTGCTCTTACATCTTTTAGTGAGGTGTATGCAGTGATTGCCGATCTATAGCACCTCTCTACAGTACAGTGCGGTACTACATGTCCTGTACTGCTCTTACATGTATTAGTGAGGTGCATGCTGTGATGGGCTGTCTCTAGCGCCTCTCTACAGTACAGTGCGGTACTACATGTCCTGTATGGCTCTTACATGTATTAATGAGGTGCATGCAGTGATTGGCGGTCTGTAGCGCCTCTCTATAGTACAATGCAGTACTACATGTCCTGCTCTTACATGTGCCAGGATGTGCAGCTCCTTTGGGCACCAGGTGAGGTCTCCATTTTCTTCCTTTCTAGTACATTGTGTATACGTAACCCAAAGAGATTTCCAGCAGCTCTTTCTGATGTTATATGTAAGGACGCGCTTTATCTGGATTAGTATCTGCTATAATTTCTTTCATCTCCATTTTGTTCTATTTTAGTTACATGTTGGGGACTCAGAACCAATTACCAGTTTGCCATAGAGTTATGGTTTCAACATACAATGGTCGTCCTGGAACCAATTAATACTGTATGTTGGGGGAGCGCTGTATTGCTATATCCTGTCCAAATAGGCTTCTGTACAATAGAATCAAAGACTTTTATTTGGCCTCCAGCTGCCTTGGATACCATCGGCACCCTGTGATCACGTTGCTGAGGTACCAATGGTTAGGCAAAGGAAGCCACCGCCCTCTGTCAACCACCTAGATGCTGCAGCTTCTATTGACTGCAGCATCTAGGTGATCAAATGGACAGGATTGGAGGTAGCTAAGATGCAGTGTACAGTAGGAGCCCAACTACAGATGGCATGGGCACAGCTTCTGAGCCTGCGCTGTCCCACCCACCATCTCTTCCAAGAGGACTCCACTTTTTCAGGAAGTCCCCCAGACGTTCTGGGAAAATTTATATATATATAATTTTTTTTTTTGTTTACGTTATTTTTATTAGCGTTTTCAAAATAATAAGTATGAACAAACAATACCCCCAACATGGTAGATCAGGAGAAGGGGAGGAAATGGGAGGGGAAGGTAGGGGAAAGGGTGGGTATAAGGGAGATTAGATATATATATACCATCTGTAAATATGCAAATTTGAACAGAAAAAGGAGAAGCTACAATTATCTAGCATAAAATAACATTCCATGCCGGGCAGATTGTAGAACAAAATAGCAAAGTTCAAACATATTCAGGACATAACAGTGCAATGCCAGATTCAGATTTAGAGTCAGTTGATGTCAGGAATAAGGTAGTTCCTTTTCATAAAATCTAGTTTACTCAGATATGGTGCCTGGAACATCTAGGGAAAAGAGGAAAAAAAAAAAAAGAAAAAAAAAAAAAAGGGAGGGGGGGGGGAAGGGGAGGAGGTATCCAGGGGTATCCGAGTCCCCCCACCGAAAGAGGCAAGAGGAATAGTGACAACAAATGAATGTCAGTCTCCACTCAGCAGGGTGGCGGATTATCTAATATCTTATATATATAATTTAAAATGAATAACTGTATAACATCGTTTTTGCAGCACGACCAGGCGGTATTGCTTTTCATCCACACGTTGCCATACGACAGCTACTGTAAGAAAAGCAAAGATTAGTGAAGCTTTCTACTAAGACTTTCCATCTAATGCTAACTAGATGTCAGCCGCTCACACGGTGCCCGCTCCATTTACTTTCCATGACCAGGACGAGGTGCGTTGTTATGACACTGAGCTGATCAACACGTTCATTGTGTTATCCTCTACGGATGCCTCTACTCTCTAATTTGGAACATTTTAATGTGTTATACGGCACAATTGACATCACGGCTCTCCCAGTATAAGCTATAAATGACAGCATTGACACAACCACTCAGGGAGGGAATTCATTTCTTTCCACGCATAATGATCCGTTTTTACAGGGTAATGTACTGTTCTCCTTAATCAGGAGTTATTCATTACTGAGCCTCTTCAAAATCTGGGCAAGACCCTGGGCAAAACACATATGCGAAAAATCTATTCCTCAAAAACAGCAGAGTAAAAATGTCAAAGTACTGCTCATATAATATTGCCATATTGTGTGTAAATAATACCACCATACAGTGCTATACAGCAGCGGTGCCATCAGAGCCGTAGTGTTAATACTCCTGGCAGAGGCCCAGATTAACCATGAGTCCACTGGATAGGAACTGGCAATGTGTGGAGGACCAGATGCTTTGGCGGTATGGGACAAACAGTGCACATAAAGAATTGCTATATAATGTCATCATAGGCGTAACTGTAGCTATAGCAACTGCTAGGGTACCCAGATTTTAAGAGGACCCACTCATGTGCGAGAACATTGTACTTTTTTGTAGGTAATAACAATTGGGTGACTATCTGCTCTCCAGCCCTACTATGTGGGTTCTCTGATATATGGCGGTATTATTTATTCCTTAAAGGGGTTGTCTCACTACAAGGATTGCATTTTATGTTAAAGATCTCGCAAAAACAAGTCACTTTGCAATATGTGTCCATTAACATCGTCCTACCAATTCCTAGATATCCCCTCTTGCAGGGGCGTAGCTATAGGGGGTGCAGAGGTAGCAGTCGCTACCGGGCCCTGTAGCCAGAAGGGGCCCAAAAGCCCTTCTGCCACATAAGAGGACACCAGTACTGCGAATGGCAGGTGATAGTCGGGGGGCCCCTATTTCCCTTTTTGCACCAGGGCCCAGGAGCTTCAAGTTACGCATCTGCCCTCTTGCATGTGCTGCATCAGCTCCTCGGGTCGCTATAGCTACAGACCTGTTGGATCTCTCCTGATAGGCTCCCAGCACTGGTCACTATAGCTACAGACCTGTTTTACCTCTCCTGATAGGCTGCCAGTGCTGTTCGCTATAGCTACAGACCTGTTTTACCTCTCCTGATAGGCTGCCAAAGCTGCTCGCTATAGCTACAGACCTGTTTGATCTCTCCTGATAGGCGGCCAACGCCAGTCACTATAGCTACAAACATGTTGGATCTCTCATGATAGGCTGCCAGTGCTGGTCGCTATAGCTACAGACCTGTTCAATCCCTCCTGATAGGCTGTCAGTACTGGTTGCTTTAGCTACAAACCTGTTCGATCCCTCTTGATAGGCTGCCAATTCTGGTCGCCATAGCTACAGACCTGTTCTCTCTCTCTCCTGATAGGCTGTCAGCACAGGTTGCTATAGCTACAGACCTGGTGTCCTCGACTGCTCATCACTGCAGGACAGAAGTAGTCAGTAAAGCCGGTAAACAGACCCCTGATTTCAGAAATGAAACCAGGAACACAGGACTGAGGTAAGATGAAGGTTTTAGTGAGACAACCCCTTTAATAATTGCCACTTATACTGCCATTTCAGTTTCAGTAGGTGATGGGCCCCAGTGTCAGACTTGGGTGCCTAGGGTCCACCTGTGGAGTTGATTCTTGGGGCCACCTGTGGAGTTGTTTCTTGGGGCCACCATTGGTTTTGATTCTGGGGGCCCACCATTGGAGTTGATTCTGGGGGCCCACCATTGGAGTTGATTCTGGGGGCCACCATTGGAGGAAATTCTGAGGCCCACCATTGGAGTTGATTCTGGGGGCCATCATTGGAGTTCATTCTAAGGCCCACCATTGGAATTGATTCCAGTGGCCCACCATTGGAGTTGATTCTTGGGGGCCACCTTACAGCTACTATACATGCTTCCTATACTATGCCTCTTTATTTTCATCTTTTTCCCTGTCTTTCTTCCTCTACCAAGGATGTATATGCAGATCTGCCATGCTCAAGGGCCCACCGGGGGTTTCTCCTGATCGCCTGTTGGCCAGTCCAAGCCTGATGGGCCCCATCTTATTTTACTATGGAACCCTATGAATTCTAATTACAACTTTACAATAGGAATATAGAGTAAACAATAGTGTCATACCGTGCCCAAAGAATACCGACATACAATGCATAAATAATATGGTCATATGCACCTTTGTCAATACAAAGAAATTTACAGCGTGTGGACTCTGCAGCCCCCAAGTTGTGGAGAGAGGCCCCATTGTAATTTCCCGTTTTGCTCATACCATACTCTTCTCCCGCTTCATTTCCCCTTGCCTAATCATTTCGAGCATGTCATTCCTTATAGCTTGACTTTTCATTTCAGCTTTACTGACTAATTCTGTTCCTGGATGTATCTTGTAATTACAAGGATTTCAGTTATATAAGGGATGTCCTAGGTCTCCCCTGACCTGACTTCGTCCCTCAGGGCTGCAAGGGAAAGAGGCGTAGTTGGCGAAAATCCAGGCAGTAACCAGAGTGGGTTAGAAATGTTTATTTATAGAGAAAATTAATTCCATATAAGGGGACGGGATGTAGAGAGAGGGGCCGAGAGAACGGAGAGAACCGCCTGAGGACTGGCGGAGACCGAGGGGTCAGGATGCAGCTTTATTTCACTTTTGTGAACATGACAATAATGCTACCTTGTTAGAAGAAATACATTTTCCATAATCCTACAAGTGTCCCAATGTCCTGTTTTTATGTAGGACTGGTTTTTGTTTTGCAAGTATACCACACACATTACAGTCTGAAAACCAATATACAAGAACATACTAAAATGCTGCCCCCTATGTAAAATATAACTACATAATTACTGCCCCAATGTAAGGATATAAATATAAAATATATATAATACTGCCTCTATGTACAAGAATATAACTTACTATATACTGCCCCCTATGTACAAGAATATAATTTCTAAATATGCCCTTTGGGACAGAAAATAACTACTATAATTACTGCCCCCTATGTACAAAATATAATGCTATAATACTGTCCTTTGGGACAAGAATATAACTACTTATAATATGCTCCTATGTCAAGAATTTTTAATACTTAATTCTGCTCTTGTACAAGAATATAATACTATTAAAACCTTTTTCCTATGTACAAGAATTTAACTGCTTTAATATGCTTCTATGACAAATATAACTGTATAATACTGCCCCCTATTACAAGAATAAACTAATTTTATTTTGCCACCTAATGTACAAGAATATAACTACTATAATACTGCCCCTATGTACAAGAATAAACTGCTATAATACTGCCCCTCTATGTACAAGAATATAAACTGCTATAAACTGCTCCTATGTACAAGAATATAACTGCTATAATACTGCTCCTATGACAAGAATATAACTACTATAAACTGCCCTATGTACAAGAATAGTAACTTTAACTATAATAATGCTCCCTTGTACAAGAATAATCATAATTACAATGTCCCAACCTATGTAGAGTTTTGAATATACACACTTAAGTACTGACCCCTATGTACAAGAATATAACTACTATAATACTGCTCCTATGTACAAGAATATAACTACTATAATACTGCTCCGATGTACAAGAATATAACTATAATAATACTGCCCCTATGTACAAGAATATAACTACTATAATACTGCCCCCTATGTACAAGAATATAACTACTATAATACTGCCCCCTATGTACAAGAATATAACTACTATAATACTGCCCCCTATGTACAAGAATATAACTACTATAATACTGCCCCCTATGTACAAGAATATAACTACTATAATACTGCTCCCTATGTACAAGAATATAACTACTATAATACTGCCCCCTATGTACAAGAATATAACTACTATAATACTGCCCCCTATGTACAAGAATATAACTACTATAATACTGCTCCCTATGTACAAGAATATAACTCATATAATACTGCCCTATGTACAAGAATATAACTACTATAATACTGCTCCTATGTACAAGAATATAACTACTATAATACTGCCCCCTATGTACAAGAATATAACTACTATAATACTGCCCCCTATGTACAAGAATATAACTACTATAATACTGCCCCCTATGTACAAGAATATAACTACTATAATACTGCTCCTATGTACAAGAATATAACTACTATAATACTGCCCCTATGTACAAGAATATAACTACTATAATACTGCCCCTATGTACAAGAATATAACTACTATAATACTGCTCCTATGTACAAGAATATATTTAATGTACTGTGTCCCTGGAGTGTACATGTACAGTATAACTACAATATACTGCTCCATGTAGTAATATATATATAGCTGCCCTGGGTAGAGACACTGGTAATGTGTGTGTCGCGCTGTGGGTGTTGGCTGTACAGTATCACACGTTTCTCTCCATGGTTGGTCATTTGGTAGCTGGCTAGCGCGGCTGATGATGTTATCCTGTAATAAGCAGGGTGTTCCTATCATTAGCAGTTATTACGCCCGTAGCCATTACTCGCCATCATCTTTGTGTGTTGCTTTTTCCATACAGAGTCTATCGTATGTTTGTGGCACGTCCGCTGGTTGTCGGAGTAATGCTCGGCCGGGCATCTCCCTCATGTACATACAGGCTCTGCAGGGTTACATGCGGGGGTCAGGTCATCTGCCCAAAGCCCATTGCTTATAACAGGGTCTTGATATAATCCATATACAGACTAGCTGAGATGACACAATAACAGATTGACATTCCTGAGCGATCCCGGATGCCCAGGTCATACCAGTGTCAGAAGTTAATGGAGGTCATCAGTGGTGGATGGACAAAAATGTTCTGTACACCCAGCTACAGCATTGTGACCGCTCTGCCTACATAATAGTCTAGGAAGAAGCTGCAGTGGCTGGATGAGCGCCTATGATGCAAATAAGAATGAACATTATACGGGCACAACTATGGCCGGTGCTGTATTGTCGGGGAAATTCCTGTGGTTGGCATCAGCTGAACCCACTTAGTCCACCCCCTTGACCAGTTATACCTGCTCGTAGCCTCCCAACCATCCATCCCCCAAGTGACTTCCCACCCTTAAAGTTGTTTTGCCACGAAATAAAATTGACGCAGGAAGTTTGTAAATTAAATAATAAGCATTTCCCCCATTCATTATTATTAAAAATTCTGCACCGTTTTTGTCTTAGCTGCTCCTTTAGTGATCCATTGTTTACAGCTCGTCTCCAGGGGATACGACCAGGGCTGAGAGCTCCTCACTCCTGGTCGCACATGCTCAGACATCACCTCTCCTCTCAGGTAGCTACTGAGTGTTCAAACCCCGGGTGCTGTCATTCTACTCCCGTCCTTTGGACTAGTTAGTAATAAGTCAAACAGTGCAGACAAAAAAAAAAAGAAACCTCAATCAGGTCTGAGCATTGATAAAGAGAAACAAAAAACACAGGTTAAGTTCCCGCAGGGATTTGAACCAAGGACCCTTGTGCTGTAAAGCAAAAATGTTACCTCTGAGCTACAGTGTAGCTACTCACAGCTCTATACATAAACAGACCTTTCTTTCACTAGAGAGGAAAGGCCTGCTGATGTCATCCTGCTGGGTCACATGATATGCAAATCAAACAAATCATACACGCCTCCTTCTGAGCACACAGAGCTGAAGAGCAGGATACAGGAGGTATGAAATGAGATTGTGGCAAAACCCCTTTAAGAAAGACAAGACTTCTAGGTTAGATAAATTGGCCGCAGTAGCCGTTTTATTAACCTTGATCATAAAATATCTATAAAAATATAACTCTGTATAAATATATATAAAACAATATAATATACCGAAAATAAATAGATGGATGCCCTGGCGCCCCCCACAAATGTACCTCAGTGAGGCAAGGATATGGTGCTAATCGGTAAAAGAGCGTAAACCTTTACACCAGATTTTAACAATAGCCACTCAACGCGTTTCTCGCCTGCACCGGCGCTACGTGTTACAGGAAATACCGGGAAAAGACGTACTTTTACAATTGAGGCTTGACTCTCATTGGTCCGTTTAATCCTCCAATCACTACTAGAGCGATGTGGAACCATTATTTTCTATGGGAAACTGTGCGCCAATCAGAAGCAAGGAGGTATAATTCAATAGACTACGCTTATAATAAAGCTGTACTATGATTGGACTAAAAAAGGAGGTTGGGTTCCTTCCAGCCAATGAAATGTCGAGCTACTCGGAGCCCATACTATGCTATGAGGAGAGTCTCCTCCAATCAGAAATAGGGCTACTCGCACTGTTTTAGTCTATGAAGACTGAGTGTTGTATCTGATTGGCGTTGTCCTCATAGCATAGTATGGGCTCCGAATATGAACTGACGCACTTTATACCCAAGTTTATCTACACTGCAAAAAGTGCTGATCATTGGGGACCTAGGAGAGGTCTAGGCGGCAGTCCCGTTCTGTTCTGTTTGAGCACTGCCGTATAGTGTATGTATTGTCTGAGCACTGCTGTATACCTTGAATGGGCACTACTGTATATCATATATATTGTATGAGAACTACTGTGCTTACTGTATAGGCACGGATGTATAGTGTATGCATTGTATCAGCACTCCTATATAATGTATGTATTGTATGAGCACTGCTGTATATCGTAGGTATTGTATGTACACTGCTGTATACTGTGTGTATTTTATGAGCACTGCTGTATACTATACTTATTGTATGAGCGCTGCTGTATAGTATATGTATTGTATGAGCACTGCTGTATACTGTATGGATTGTATGAGCACTACTGTATAGTATATGTATTGTATGAGCATTGCTGTATACTGTACTTATTGTATGGGCACTGAAGTAAACATATGTGTTGTATGATCTCTGCTGTATACTGTATTAATTGGATGAGCATTGCTGTATACTGTATTTATTGTATGGGCACTGATGTATAGTGTATGAACACTCTTGGGTATGTATTGTATGGGGACTGCTATATATTATACGTATTGCATAGGCATTGATTTATAGTGTATGTATTGTATGAGCACTGCTGTATACTATACTTATTGTATGGGCACTGATGTATAGTGTATATATTGTATGAGCACTGCGGTATACTATACTTATTGTATGGGCATTGATGTATAGTGTATGTATTGTATGAGCACTGCTGTACAGTTATTGTATGGGCACTGATGTATAGTGTAGGTATTGTATGAGCACTGTTGTATACTAATTGTATGGGCATTGATGTATAGTGTATGTATTGTATGAGCACTGCGGTATACTATACTTATTGTATGGGGACGGCTATATATTATACTTATTGCATGGGCACTGATGTATAGTGTAGGTATTGTATGAGCACTGCTGTACACTTATTGTATGGGCATTGATGTATAGTGTAGGTATTGTATGAGCACTGCTGTATACTATACTTATTGTATGAGCAATGCGGTATACTATACTTATGTATAGTGTAGGTATTGTATGAGCACTGCTGTATACTATACTTATTGTATGAGCACTGCTGTATACTATACTTATTGTATGAGCACTGCTGTATAGTATATGTATTGTATGAGCACTGCTGTATACTATATTTATTGTATGGGCACTGATGTATAGTGTATGTATTGTATGAGCACTGCTGTATACTATACTTATTGTATGGGCACTGATGTATAGTGTAGGTATTGTATGAGCACTGCTGTATACTATACTTATTGTATGGGCATTGATGTATAGTGTAGGTATTGTATGAGCACTGCTGTATACTATACTTATTGTATGGGCATTGATGTATAGTGTATGTATTGTATGAGCACTGCTGTATACTATACTTATTGTATGGGCACTGATGTATAGTGTAGGTATTGTATGAGCACTGTTGTATACTAATTGTATGGGCATTGATGTATAGTGTATGTATTGTATGAGCACTGCTGTACAGTTATTGTATGGGCACTGATGTATAGTGTAGGTATTGTATGAGCACTGCTGTATACTATACTTATTGTATGGGCACTGATGTATAGTGTAGGTATTGTATGAGCACTGCTGTATACTATACTTATTGTATGGGCACAGATGTATAGTGTAGGTATTGTATGAGCACTGCTGCATACTATACTTAATATAAGGGCAATGATGTATAGTGTATGTATTGTATGAGCACTGCTGCATACTATACTTATTATGTGGGCAATGATGTATAGTGTATGTATTGTATGAGCACTGCTGTACACTTATTGTATGGGCATTGATGTATAGTGTAGGTATTGTATGAGCACTGCTGTATACTATACTTATTGTATTGGCACTGCTGTACACTTATTGTATGGGCATTGATGTATAGTGTAGGTATTGTATGAGCACTGCTGTATACTATACTTATTGTATGGGCACTGATGTATAGTGTATGTATTGTATGAGCACTGCTGTATACTATACTTATTGTATGGGCATTGATTTATAGTGTATGTATTGTATGAGCACTGCTGTACAGTTATTGTATGGGCACTGATGTATAGTGTAGGTATTGTATGAGCACTGCTGTACAGTTATTGTATGGGCATTGATGTATAGTGTAGGTATTGTATGAGCACTGCTGTATACTATACTTATTGTATGGGCACAGATGTATAGTGTAGGTATTGTATGAGCACTGCTGTATACTAATTGTATGGGCATTGATGTATAGTGTAGGTATTGTATGAGCACTGCTGTATACTGTATGGATTGTATGAGCACTGCTGTATAGTGTATGTATTGTATGAGCACTGCTGTATACTATACTTATTGTATGGGCACTGATGTATAGTGTATGTATTGTATGAGCACTGCTGTATACTATACTTATTGTATGGGCATTGATTTATAGTGTATGTATTGTATGAGCACTGCTGTATACTATACTTATTGTATGGGCATTGATGTATAGTGTAGGTATTGTATGAGCACTGCTGTATACTATACTTATATGGGCATTGATGTATAGTGTATGTATTGTATGAGCACTGCTGTATACTGTATGTAAATGATTGGACATTTCTGTGTTGTTTTCTCTGTATTAGCAGGGTCAGTGCTGTGTCTGACACATGGGCATTGCTTTGGTCACCATTAGATGCTGCACTGGCACCGCTGTATTTAGTACTTCATATGCTATAAGGGAGCAGCTGTGGCAGCTGCTCTATAGTATAGGCCAGGCCTGTTTTCTTGGCTCTATTTACCAGGGCACTTTGAAGGAGGAAAACCCCAAGAGCAAACTAATACCATTTAGCGGAATATAGCAGTAGTATTTACAACTGAAAGGCAGTATTATAAGAGTTCTAAGGGGGTATTAGATAGATGCTACGTATTATTTAAGTACCGTACTCTAGCTTGTTTGGCAATATTATCTAGCTGTGGTATTGCAGTATGTGCTCTAAGGGGGTATGATACAGAGGTTACATATTATTTGGGCATCATATGGTAGTAGTATGCGGTCTACATATGGCAGTATTATCTTGCTACTATAAAATGGTGTTATGTGGGCTCTTGAAGGCACAAACTATTTTTGGATGCTACCTTTTTTGGGGCATTATTACGTGGGCTGTATATGGCAGTATTATCTTGGTCCTATCTGTCAGCGTTTTATGTGAGCTGGATATAGCACTTTTATCTTGGCACTATATAACAGTATTATCTTCGCATGATCTGTTTGCATTTTCTGTGGGTTGGATATACCAATCTTAAGATGGCACTATATGGCAGTATCACGTGGGTTGCATATGGTAGTATAATCTTGGTACTATCTATCTTTATTTTATGTGAGCTGCATATGGCACTCTTATCTTGGCACTATATAGCAGTATTATCTTGGTACTATCTGACAGTATTGTATGGGCATTGGATATAACTCCTATGATGGAACTACATGGTAGTATCAGGTGAGCTGCATATGTCAGCATAATCTTTGTTCTATCTTATTGTATTTTATAGGAATTAGATATAGCAGGAATTGGCACTATCTGTTGGCATTTTATGAGGCTGGATATAGCAATTTTATCATGGCACTATATGGTATCAGGTGGGATGAATATGGCAGTATTATCTTGGTACTATCTATCATCATTTTATGTGATCTGCATATGGCACTCTTATCTTGCCACTATATGGCAGTATTATCTTGTTACTATCTGGCAGTATTAGTATCTTGGCACTATCTGATGGCATTTATTTGGGCTGGATATACCACTCTTATTATAGCACTATATGGTAGTATCAGGTGGGCTGCATATGGCAGTATTATCTTGTTACTATCTGGCAGTATTTTATGGCGATTGGATGTAGCAATGTTTTTCTGGCAGTATCAGGCATGCAGCTGCATATGTCGGTAGTATCTTGGTACTATAGGCATTTTACGTGAGCTGCATACGACATTCTTATCTTGGCACTATAAGGCAGTATTGGTACTATCTGGCAGTATTTTATAGGAATTGGATATAGCAGTATTATTATCTTGGCACTATATGGTGTTATGTGGATTGGATATACCACTCTTATTATGGTAGTATCAGGTGGGCTGCATATGGCAGCATTATATTTGCTCTATATAAACTTAAATTCGGAGACCAACTGTGTGAAAATGGCAAGTTGGGGGGCCTTCATTTTTTTTGCAGAGCTCCTTTTTCTGCTGTTCTGCTTTCTGTCTTTGCTCTGTGTATTATTGTAGCAGGAGCATTTTCCTCATGTTACATTAGGTCGCTCATATCCAGACCCCCAGACCCTCCCTAGTGCAGAGCGGTATTATGGGAGCAGTTTATTATAACCACATCCAGGGCTTGTGTTATCGGAGCCGCTGTTTACACTGCGGTGATTGATCAGTGTACAGTCTTTGCTGTGTTTCTTTTGCAATTAGTGGTAATTTTGAAAACTTCCCGTTACCTATCAGAGGCCACCCAAACTCCAGCACCAGCCCCGCCGGGCGTCTTGACCATTTCTTGATCTAATTAAATGATAGAAAACAACCCATGTAGGTTTGTTAATGGAACAAAGGTGAATTCACATACAAACCTCATCCATCATCTGTACCATACAGGGCGCATACTGTTGCTGAGCTGATGTATCTAAGTCCATCCTGTGTGATACTGGCTTTGCTATTGCTCGCTGTATATAGACTATTTAGTTGAGTGATTATGGTCTGCTAAATCCACTATATCGTGCCCTATCCTGTGTGTCAGACTGTGATGAGCTGGTGTATCTAAGCCTATCCTGTATGATAAAGTGTGAGGAGCTGGTGTATCTAAGCCTGTCCTGTATGATAAAGTGTGATGAGTTGGTCTATCTAAGCCTGTCTGTATGATAAAGTGTGAGGAGCTGGTTGTATCTAAGCCTACCCTGTATGATAAAGTGTGAGGAGCTGGTGTATCTAAGCCTACCCTGTGTGATACTGTCTGCCAGGGCCGTTCCTAGGCTAATTTGCACTCACGGCGAGGTGAAGAAATTTTGCCACACCCCCAACTCTTGTAAAAAATGCGCCACAAGCAACTACAGTGCTTCAACAAGATAACTGGCCCCATGTACCCAGGTAATACCCACTGTAACCAGATAGTAGCCCAGCAGCATGATAGTTGCCCTGCAGACAGTGTCCCCCCCACTTCCCTTGTAGCACTGTGTCCCCCCCCCCTTCACTTGGAGACAGTGTCCCCCCCACCCCACCTCCCTTGGAAGCCTGTGTCCCCCTCCCCCTCCCTTGGAGACCAGGGTCCCCCCCCCCTCCCTTGGAGCCAGTGTCCGTCCCCCCCCCCCCTTGGAGCCAGTGATCCCCCCCACTCCCTTGGAGCCCAGTGTCCCCCACCCCCTCCTTGGAGCCAGTGTCGTGCATCCCCCCCCCCTTCCTTGGAGCCTGTGTCGTCACCCCCCCCCCCTCCCTTGGATCCAGTGTCGTACCCCCCCCCCTCCATTGGAGCCAGTGGTCGTCCCCCCCCCCCCCCTCTCCTTGGAGTCAGTGTCCCCCCCCCCCTCCATGGAGCAGTGTTACCCCCCCCACCCTCCCTTGGAGCCTCAGTGTAGTCCCACACTCCTTTCGGCAGCCAGGGTCGTCGTCCCCCCCTCCTTGGAGACAGGAGGAGCGATCCGTCCTGCATCACTCCCTGTACCGGCAGATGCATTTAAGTGTATGCAGCTGCACGCGCAGAGTCAGTGGCTAACCCGCAGGGTGGGCAAGGCGGGCGGCGCCCCGGGCGATCTCCCGCCTCATCCTCCTCTAGGTACGGCCCTGCTGTCTGCTAAACCACTGCATCTAAGCCAATCTTGTGTGATACTGTCTGCGGTGCTGAAGTATCTAAGCCTATCATGTGTGATACTGTCTGCTGTGCTGAAGTATCTAAGCCTATCATGTGTGATACTGTCTGCTGTGCTGAAGTATCTAAGCGAATCCGTGTGTGATAACGGTGCCCTGTGTCTACAGATTCATTAGTGTAGTAGGGGGGGGGGGGGCCTATACTGTATTAATACTATCTGCCAAAGCCAGCATATCTAACCCTATCCCATATGTCTGATGAGACAGAGTATCTAACCCTATCCTAGGAGATACTTGCTGCTGAGCTACTGTATCTAAGTCTATCCCATCTGATACTGTCTGATACTGTCTGCTCATCTGTTGTATCTAAGCCTGTCATGTGTGATGCTGTCTGCTTAGCTAGTGTAGCTAGTGTAATACTGGCTGCTGAGCTGCTCTATGTAATCATGTCATATGTGAACTCGTTTCTATGTATGTTATGTCTGCTGAGCTGCAGCACCTAAGCCTATCGTGTTATACTGTCTGCTGAGCTGCAGCACCTAAGCCTATCGTGTTATACTGTGCTAAGCCGGTGTATCTAAGCTTATCATGTCGGATACTGTCTGCTGAGCTTCTGCACCTAAGCCTATCATGTTATACTGTGTGCAGAGCGGCTGTATCTAAGCCTATCCTGTGTGATACTGTCTGCTGAGCTGCTGTATCTAAGCTTATGGAGTCCAATACTGTTTGCTAACTCACCATATCCCAGCCTGTCCTTTGTGATACAATCTGCTGAGCTGGTGTATCTGAGCCCATGATATGTGATGACTAAAAGGATTAGAGTGAAGCCTGTGGAAGCCTTTGCCAATAAATGTGATAGTCCTGTAATGCACAGTAATGTTGCCATTGTATGTAAATAAGTGCCATATAGTGTCCAGAACCGCTACTATATAATTATTGTGTAACAGGCCTATACAGCAAATAGTGCCATACAATGCCTGCATACGGTTCTATATACAAGTTCTGTATATGGTGGCCCAACAATATCTCCCTATAACATTTAAATAGTGGCGCAATACAGTGCCCAGCTAAAGTGCCATACAGTGCCTACATACCATCATACAGTAATACCAAGAGCCAAAATCTTACTGCCAATAAGTGCCCAGCTCTATATAGTGCTGGACAGGGCCGGGATGACGGGTAGGCAGAGCTAGGGTGCCTGCCTCAGTCTGTTAGTAATGGGGCGCAATTATGGATGGAGCTGAGCCTGCTTCATACATGCTAGAGGGGGACTATTATTTACAGAACCTGCAGCTTCATGTTTGGCACCCCATGCTGCAATTGTGCGGTGCCTACTGGTAGCTGTGGCAACCAAGAGCTTTATAAAGACCCCCAGACCTATTATCTTATTGCTCTGATTACACCCAGAGACCGGTGTAATAGGAAAGCTATAACTGCACACTGTTCTGCAACGCATTAGTATTGCAGAATAGTGCCCCCTCAATATTCAATGTTAATTGGTTCCGGGACGACCATTGTATGTTGAGACTATAACTCTATAGAAAACTGCCGATTCTTTCTGAAGCCCCAAACTGTGACCTCCAATATACTGTGAAATGATGACTAAAGAAAGTGAAGCAGAGACTAATCCAAATTAACTGCATCCCTCCAAATAACATCAGAGAGAGCTGCTGGAAGCTGGAAATCCCTATCTATGATGAGCACAAAAGGCTCTTTGGATCATGGACTTTATACACAATAGGGCAGATTTATCTAAGGCCCCGTCTATACAGATTCCGACTTGAAATAGAGGAAGTCCCCGGTTTACGAACGGGATAGGGACTGTAGGTTTGGTCTTCAGTTGAATTTGTATGTAGGTCAGAACAGGTATTATTAAAGGGGTTGTCTCACTACATTGATTCGTCCTGTTTTCTTGGTTTCATTTTGAATTCAGGGGGTGGTTTACTGGCTGAAAACCTTAGCTGCAGTTGAGATAAGCCAGGTCTGTAGCTATAGCAACCGTGCTGGCAGCCTATCAGGAGAGATCAAACAGGTCTGTAGCTATAGCGACCAGTTGCTGCAGCCTATCAGGAGAGATCAAACAGGTCTGTAGCTATAGCACCAGTGTTGGCCAGCCTATCAGGGAGATTCAAAACAGGTCTGTAGCTATAGCGACCTGGGGAGAAGATGCAGCCCATACAAGAGGGGATATCTAGGAATAGGTAGGACACTGTTACTGGACATATATTGCAAACTGGTTTTTGCAAGATCTTTAACATAAAAAGCAGCAATCCCTGTAGTGAGACAACCCCTTTAAATGTAACTCCAGCACAAAAGGTTTTTTTTTGTTAGTTTTGGAAAGTGCATGAAAGGGCTTTTACATTTGTTTTGCTGTCTGTGCCCCTGTTAAGAAGATTTTCCCTCATGTGCTGCTGTGGCATGCTGGAGCTTGTCCTTCCACAGCTACTCTCTGCTGTGGAACATGGAACGACAAGTGCCAGCATGCCTCATAAGTCTCCGCTTGTAACTGGGGGACAAATGTAAGTCGGAACGGTGTAAGTCAGGGAGTGCCTGTACTTGGCTAAAACCGAATGATGTCCAGTGATCTCAATAGAAAATACACGTTGTAGTCCGTAAAACGCATATTTTCAGAGGTTGAAAAGTTAAAAAAAAAACCAAAACTTCAAACATGCTCAATCTTCCTTCATATTCCGCATTAAAAAACCCACCTCCAAACATCTCTATGTCGGCTCCGCGTCCACAACCACATAGACATGAATAGGACGTGTTTTCTGACTGTAAATCAGCCACAAAAATAACCGACCTAAAATCCACATTAAATGCGCGTTGAAAACCACATTGTCCAATGCGGTTTTGAATTGCAGAATCTGACGAGTAATTTTTGCTCGCCGTGTGGACAAACCTTAACCCTTAGTCTTAGGGCTTGTTCACACGGCGTTTTTGGATCTGATTTTGGATCAGTGTTGGATCCGAAAATGCTGCAGCATGTAAAACAGGTCCAACACGTATCCAACATGCAGCTGCGTGTTTGGCTGCAGCAGGATCGCACCCTATCATTTTATATACGGCTCCTGCTGCGTCTTTCGGACCAAGAACTGACCATGTCAATTCATGGAACGGATTAGAAAGACGCAGTGAGACGCATCGGCGATCACTCGTATTGCCGCGTCTGTAAAAGTTGGATCTATTACTCTATAACCTTATAGATCCCACATGGTCCACACCAACACCCAGCAGCAAAATTGTTTGTGAGTTTTTTTAGGGGTTGCCCTGTCTGTAAGGTTATGTTCACATGGAGTTTGTTGAATACGTATTTGGGTGCATTTTAAACCGACCTCGAAACGTATTTAAAGGGGTTGTCTCGCTACAATGATTGGGTTTTAATTAAGAGATCTTTAAAAAAACAAGCAGCTTTGCAATATATGTTCATTACAAATGTCATACTGATTTTGATTTATCCCTGGTAGTAGGAGTGCATCAGCTTCTGAAATCACTATAGCCACGACCTGTTGATTTTTCTTTTACTGGCTGCCAGTGCTGATAACTCATCAGCTTCTCAATACAGGTCGGAGCACAGAGCCCCTCCCGCACAGTATGAGGCCACTTGTGATGCTTCTGTAGGGGAGGGGGAGGGCTCTGGCTTCTGTGTCCCTGCTGCCTGGATTAACCCTTTGTGTGCCTGCTCCCTCCTGCTCTCTACACAGATGAGGGAGAGCAGAGGTGAGGCTGATCTGTGGTCAGTACGATGTGACAGCAGTGAAGTGTGTTACTATATCATGATGTGTCTGTGGAGCTTTGACTATACTAATAGAACAGACCAGGGGGCATGTGAACGGTTCATATCCCTCCCTGCTCTGCTGTATTAGTGACACATGGTGATTATAGTAACACACTTCACAGCTGCCCTATGTCTGTTCTGATGGGAGGACAGTGTTTGTGTTTGTTGTTGCTTGAGATGTCCGTGGAGATTTGTATGCTAAGCAGGGGGTAAAGGAACACTTACATCCCCCCCTGCTCTACTATTAGCATACACAGCTTCACAGACGTCTGGCTCCATAGCCACTCATAGATCAGCCCTCTCCCTGCAGAGTCTCCTTACTCTGTGGAGAGGAGCAGCAAGAGCTCGGCCATAGCAGCCGCACAGTTCAGCTGATCCAGCAGTGAGCAGCAGATCTAGGCAGGCACACACAGGGTTAACTGGCAGCAAACCCCCTCGCCCTCCCCCTGCTGTATAGAAGTTATGGAGGAGAGCTTTCTTTGTGCTGAGGGGAGGGGGAAAGTGGGAGGAGAAGAGGCAGACAAGAAGCACGCCCCTGAATTCAAAAATCCTACGGTGCCAGACACACTGAGGTAGGCTAAAAGCCTGTAGTGAGACAACTCCTTTAACAATGTTCCAGTGCGATCTCGCAGCATTGCACCAGCACAGGATTTGTTTTCACTTTTTATCCCAGAGCTTACTTGATTACATAGGTGTAGGTGATTATGTCTCTTATACCTAACTGCGGATGGGGACCAATGTTCTGTGTTGTTTTGGGTTGTTTGGTTTTTTTGGGGGGGGGAGTTACTTTTTTATTATTTTTTGTTTTCTTTCTTTAGTGAAGATGGAGACTTCTTTTGCTTCATCTTATTATTACTGATCCAAGTATGTCATTAGTGCTATTTTGTACTTTCATTGCTTAGTACTTTTCTTATTAGTACTAATGATGCCTTATATTATTTCTTTGTGTATCAAGTAGTTTCTCATCTAATGGACAGCTATTATATGTTTTTGTTATTGTAAAATTTAATAAAAATTATGTTTACCAAAAAAAAAAAAAAAAAAAAAAAACAATGTTCCAGTGTGATTGCATCGATTTCAATGTGAAATACATATCATCGTTCAGACGCTGCGTGGTCTACATATGTTTTTCAACTGTGTTAAACAGATGCGTTCAAAGAATTGACAATTCTTGATCTGTTTTACACATTGAAAAGCCCATGGAAACAATAGGGGTATGTTTTTGCAGTCCAGAAAACGTTGTGGTACATTTTAGGATGATATCCTGTTTCCCCGAAAATAAGACAGTGTCTTATATTAATTTTTGCTCCTAAGGATGCACTAGGTCTTATCTTCAGGGGTTGCCTTATTTTTTCCATGAACAAGAATTCACATTTATTGTTGAACAAAAAAATCCAATTAATTAATATACTGTAGTCCTGTTATCGCAAACATTAGCATAACCAGCCAAACTCTGAAGCAACAGGTAACCTCAGTCACACTATGTCCTCAGTGTGCTGTGCCTGCAGTGTATGTAGTGAGAGACTCAGCTCACCCTGTACAAGCAGCAATGGAGTCAGCTCCCCCTGTACAAGCAGCTATGCAGTCAGCCTTCCCTTCCCACACCCCTAAGAGCCTTCTACCTGTAAAACTGAGCTAAATCCTCTGGATTGCCAATGACATGTATTTGAGAAGTCTTATTATTTCATCCACTATCAATTTTTGTGGGTTGGTGTGGAGGCGATAGGTGCTCTTGTAACAATGACTGCCGCTAGGTCTTATTTTCAGGGGAGGCCTTATATTTCTAAACTTGAAAAAAAAAAAATCGCACTAGGTCCTATTTTCGGGGAAACACGTATTGCAAAAACGTATCCAAGAACAAACCCTAATTGGAGTAAAGTGTGTTAAAAAAAGTCACAGATATCTAAAAATGTTAGCAGGGAAAACCGCAGCTTAGATATATGTAACCGATATAGGTAGTTTAGGTTTTAGACTTGTTTCTGAGTATTCAGGTTGTTTGTTGTATTAGGAAAGGAGACTTTGCTGCCAGCTATTCCTATAATCCACAGGGGAATTGGTAAAAGATGAGGGCCGAAAGAGTGGCGCACGTACCTGTTCGCCCCAAGAAGCGTTTATGTGGTGCAGTACAAAGCTGGGTTGCAGACGACACTCAAACTCCAAACGGCCAGATAGTGAAAACAGCACGGCCTTTATTCAAGCATCAGTTAAAACCAATAACATCGTGGCAACAAAAGAGAACCAAAGACTACTGACGCGTTTCGGGCAGTCAAGTGCCCTTAGTCTCCTGCTATGACTAAGGGCACGTGACTGCCCGAAATACGTCAGCAGTTTTATGTTCTCTTTTGTTTCCACAATGTTATTGGTTTTAACTGATGCTTGAATAAAGGCCGTGCTGTTTTCACTATCTGGAGTTTGAGTGCCGTCTGCAACCCAGCTTTGTACTGTTTTATGTATTAGACTATTTAATACTAGAATGCAGAATCGGCTGATTTTTTGACCCGAGTAATTTCTATATAAGTGCTTCCGGGTTATTCTCTGCCATGATTAAGGGGTTGTCTCACTACAAGGATTGCTTTTTATGTTAAAGATCTTGCAAAAATAAGTCACTTTGCAATATGTGTCTCTTAACAGTCTCCTAGATATCCCCTCTTGTATGGGCTGCATCAGCTCCTCAGGTCACTATAGCTACAGACCTGTTCCATCTCTCCTGATAGGCTGCCAGCACTGGTTGCTATAGCTACAGACCTGTTCCATCTCTCCTGATAGGCTGCCAGCACTGGTTGCTATAGCTACAGACCTGTTCCATCTCTCCTGATAGGCTGTCAGCACTGGTTGCTATAGCTACAGACCTGTTTGATCTCTCCTGATAGGCTGCCAGCACTAGTTGCTATAGCTACAGACCTGGCTTCTACTGCAGCCTAGTGGAAGCCAGTAAACACGCCCCTGAATTCAAAATGAAACCAAGAAAACAGGACTGAGGTGAGAGGATCAATGTAGCGAGACAACCCCTTTAAGGGTCAATGACCCGAAACGCGTAGGCGGTTTTGTTACCTTTTTTGGTTGGATGTGGTTCTCTCCTGCTAGGTCATTTGGCTTTTTAAAATGCTATTGAATACATTTTTGGACTTTCATTGTTAAATTCCAACGCCTGACTTCATGGAGCTAATGCTACAATTTTTCTACTTAATACCGCACCTTAGTCCACAAAAAACAAGCTCTCCTACAGATGAAAAATAAAAAAGTGATTGAAAAATGGAGCCACGAAGTAAATGGGAAAAAAATAATTCATCAGAATCGTACTGACCCGTAGAACATAGATAAGACATCATTATTCCGCACCTTCAAAAAACTACTGCAGTTGTGGGGTTTTCTACATCACGTAGCTGAGTCGGGCGCAGCCAAGGACGCCATGAGCCAGTTCAGGGCCAAGGATTTGACTTTTTTCTGGGAAAATTTCCCTAGTTGACCAGGGTTTCCAGCTGCTTTGTCCCGGCCATGGTGCTGGGAAGAGCGGTGATAGGTGCACCATGACCCCTATCCATTACCGACCGCCATATGGGTTCTCGTATGCTGCGCCCTGGCCCCAGCTGATGGTGCAGAGCAGAGAGGGGCACACTGGCATGAGATAGCAATGATCTAGAAATCTCAGAGAGAGATAAGGAGGATTTCCTTGTTAGACAAGGACGTTGTGTTCCAGATCTTCCGATTTGCTGCAGTTCAGGCAGAAAAATTCCATTTTCCTTGTTTGTAAAATGACTTGAGATGAGAATGAACAGTCAGGCAGCGAGGAGAGGGCAACAGCTAAAAATACACCGCACTCCGCTGCAGCTGCACAGTCGGTTCAACACTACAACCCTGCATCTGGTGAAAGTACAGGAATAGCAGAGCCGGGAGAGGTAAGATGGGAGGTAGTGACAATACAGGAATAGCAGAGCCGGGAGAGGTAAGATGGGAGGTATGAAATACAGGGAAAAGCAAAAGGGGGGAGTGGAAGATGGGAGGTAGTGACTGAGCTTTATATGGAGGGACAGTACAGGAATAGCAGAGCTAGGAGAGGTAAGATGGGAGGTAGTGACAATATGGGAATAGCAGAGCTAGGAGAGGTAAGATGGGAGGTAGTGACTGAGCTTTATATGTAGGGACAGTACAGGAATAGCAGAGCCGGGAGAGGTAAGATGGGAGGTAGTGACAATATGGGAATAGCAAAGCTGGGAGAGGTAAGATGGGAGGTACTGATAATACAGGAATAGCGAAGCCAGGAGAGGTAAGATGGGAGGTAGTGACTGAGCTTTATATGTAGGGACCAATTACCAGGGAATAGCAGATTAAAAGCAGGGAGAGGTAAGATGGAGGTAGTGACTGAGCTTTATATTGGGACAATACAGGAATAGCAGAGCCGGGAGAGGTTAGATGGGAGGTAGTGACTGAGCTTTATATATAGGGACAATACAGGAATACCAGAGCCAGGAGAGGTAAGATGAGAGGTAGTGACTGAGCTTCATATGTATGGAAAATATAGGAATAGCAGTGCTGGGAGAGGCAAGATGGGACGTAGTGACTGAGCTTTATATGTAGGGACAATACAGGAATAGCAGAGCTGGGAGAGGTAAGATGGGAGGTAGTGACTGAGCTTTATATGTAGGGACAGTACAGGAATAGCAGAGCCGGGAGAGGTTAGATGGGAGGTAGTGACTGAGCTTTATATATATAGGGACAATACAGGAATAGCAGAGCTGGGAGAGGTAAGATGGGAGGTAGTGACTGAGCTCTATATGTAGGGACAATACAGGAATAGCAGAGCCGGGAGAGGTAAGATGGGAGGAAGTGACTGAGCTTTATATTGTATATAAATAACTAAATAAATAAGGGACCAATAAGGGAATAGCAGAGCCGGGAGAGGTAAGATGGGAGGTAGTGACTATTTTATAGGGAAATAACGGGCAAACGGGGGAGGTAAGATGGGGAGGTAGTGACTGAGCTTTAAATGTAGGGACAGTAAAGGAATAAACAGAGCCGGGGGGGGGTTTTTTGGGAAAGATGGGAGGTAAATGGATGACGGGTTTTATATGTAGGGACAATACAGAAATAGCAGAGCCAGGAGAGGTAAGATGGGAGGTAGGGACAGTACAGGAATAGCAGAGCCGGGAGAGGTAAGATGGGAGGTAGTGACAATACAGGAATAGCAGAGCCGGGAGTGGTAAGATGGGAGGTAGTGACTGAGCTTTATATGTAGGGACAATACAGAAATAGCAGAGCCTGGAGTGGTACCGTGGGAGGTAGAGACTGAGCTTTAAATGTATGGACAATACAGGAATAGTAGAGCCAGGAGGGGTACAGTGGGAGGTAGTGACGGAGCTTTATATCTAGACACAATCTACAGATATGGTGTCACCTCTGATCATACTCATTTACCAACCTACTAAATGTACTATAATGCACATTTCTACATAGGGTGGGTTCTTCGGATTTCTTTAATATCCCTGGTGGTCTAGAGCAGCTTAGAATTAGACTCGGGTGATGAACAGGTAAATATAAATTTCCTGTTTTTCAAGGTGGGCTAGAGAAGCTTAGTGGTGGATTAAAGTGATGAGGGAGTTAATATTAATAACATATCTGTGGTGGTCTAGGGGTCAATAATCATATCCATTTTCCACGGTGGCTTAGAGTATTTTAGGGTAATGAAGTGGTTAATATTAATATCTATTCTCCATAATTGGTCTAGGATTGGTCTTGATAAATCTCTAATATCCATGGAGGTTTAGTGGTTAATAATAATGTATTTATAGTTCTTCTTCCTGCAACAATCCTATTAAATGAAGAAAATTCTCTCTGCCTGTAGCCGCCATTAGAGGGAGCTCTTTACATCAAGCTTTATACATCTGCAACTGAACTTTGTGTGCAACAGAGCATATTTGTCCATCTCAGAGGTGGGTAGTAGGAGGCAGTGACAATAGTTTTGGACATAGAAATCAACAGAAAATAGTGCTGGATAAGCTGGAGAGCGAGTTCATAATGTGACCACTCCAACATGGGATGTTTTGGCCATCTGGAAGGCTCCCTATGGGCCTCAGTGTATTAAGGTTAGTAGTGCCCCTTTAAGAGCATGAGGAGCGGGGGCCACGCTACAGCTGCGCACAGTGCGAGATGTTGTGGCCTGGAGCTAGTAACCAGAGAGCCTGCTGTCATTGTGATCTGGGCAACCGCTGTGACAGGGACAGGCAAGACACAATAAGTGTGTGTCTGCAAGAGCAGGACAGCATGAAGAAGGCTGGAGGGGAAGAAGAGGAGGAGAGGAAACTGCGAGATGGAGGAGAGAGACCGGCACATAAGTAGAAGGCTGCAGAAGAACGAATGAATGAAAAGAGGAAAAGGAGCGATGAAGAGGAAGAGTGGAGAGAGGGTAAAAAAAAAAGTGGAGGGATGAGGACGGGGTTGAGAAGAGACTAGAGAAGACATGACATTGAATAGGAAAAAGAAAGGAAAGGTGAATGAACAGAACAGTGGGACAGGGTGGTGAAAATGTAGCAATGAAAAGTGAGCAAAAAAGAACAGTGTTCAACGGTGAAGAGTGTGTGCAGGAATGAAGAGTGTGTGTGAATGAAAAGAGTGTGTGTATGCAGGAATGAAAAGAGTGTGCGTGCGCTGGAATAAAAAGAGTGTGCTGAAATGAGAGTGTGTGGGTGACAGAATGAAGAGAGGGTGTGTGTGACAGAATGAAGAGAATGTTGTGTGTTGTGTGTGCTGCTGAAAAGAAAAAGAATGTGCCGGAATGAAGAGAGTGAGTGTGTGTATGGGCCGGAATGAAGAGAGTGTGTGCGCGCGCACGGCGGAATGAGGAGAGTGTGTGCGCGCGCACGGCGGAATGAGGAGAGTGTGTGCGCGCGCACGGCGGAATGAGGTGAGTGTGTGCGCGCGCACGGCGGAATGAGGAGAGTGTGAGCGCGCGCCCGGCGGAATGAGGAGAGAGCGCGCGCGCGGCGGAATGAGGAGAGTGTGCGCGCGCGCCGGAATGAGGAGAGTGTGCGCGCGCGGCGGAATGAGGAGAGTGTGCGCGAGCCAGCGGCGGAATGAAAAGATGTCCCCAGCGCCGGCGCGGAATGAGGAGTTTGGGCGCGAGCCCCGGGGCGGAATGAGGAATGTGCGGGGCGGCGCGGAATGAGGAGAGTGTCGCGCGGGGAAACGGAATGAGAAGTGTGCGCCGCCCCGGAAATGGGGAAGGGGCGCCCCGGCCGGGAATGAAGAGAGTGTGTGCGCGCGCGCGCCGGAATACAGAGCCAGTGTGTGCAGAAAAGAGAGAGCTCACAGGAATGAAGAGAAATAATGTAGGGAATGAGCGTGTGTAAAGCCAAAGAAGAAAGGAATGGATATGCAAGAATAAGGAGAACTACACAGCCAGCTAATAAGAGGAGGACGTATGGAAAGAGGAATGAAAAGTGACAAAAGAGTAGGAATGAAGAGACATTGTGAGGGACCAAGGAGCTAATATGAGGCCAGGAATGAAAAAACAATGGAAAGGAATGATAATGAAGACGTATCAAAGAGGAATGAGAAGTAGATAAATGTGGTGATGAAGTGTGTGAAAAGACTAAGAAGACACATGAGAATAAGTGAAGACAGGTCGGTAGGAATGAGATGAGGGAATGAAGGAATTAGAAGCAGAGAGGAATATGGAATGGAAGAGAGAAGCTAGCGATGAAAATAAATGAGAAAAGACAATAAAGGAGAACTATGGTAATACAGAGGTATCACAGCTGAATGAAAAGACAAAGGCAGGAATGAGAAGAAATGGACAAGAAATAGAAGACAAGATAGAGCGAGAATGAAAAGATATTAGACATGAATTAGAAGAATGAAAAGATGGGAGGAACGAAGGAAAGTGAGAAGTGAAGAGACCTTCTGAAAGAATTGTAAAACGCGGGAATAAAAGAAATGTGGAAAAGCAGAAAGTGGGAATAAGGAAAAAGACCAATATCAAGAGAGAGCTATACATGAGTCCTAGTACTGACAAGGTGGGACGTTCTCCTGACTGTACTGGGGCAGGAGAGGGGCTTGAATGAAATGGATGTTACCCTGTGGGGGAGGAGCAAAAACCAAATGTTTACATTAGGGCCCTTTCCCCTGTCTTGCACCGCTGTTGTGGTGGGAGGGCCAAAAAAACTCCTGGTCCAACTCCTCCCTCCCGTCTGTGTACCCTGTGGGGAAAAAATCCTGTCCCCCATAACCTCCTCCCTTTTCTGTGTTTCCCTGTCCGTGGTGGAGGCAGACTCCATATCACATAGCTCCTCCTCCTGTCGTGTCACCCTGTGGGGGGAGGAGCAACTCCTGTCACATAGCTCCTCCCTCCTGTCCGTGTCACCCTGGGTGGAGGAGCAGACTCCATGCCACATAGCTCCTCCCTCCGTCCGTGTCACCCTGTGGTGAGGGAGCGAAATCCATGTACATAGCTCCTCCCTCCTGTCTGTGTCACCCTGTGGTGGGAGGAGCAGACTCCTTGTCACATAGCTCCTCCCTCCTGACTGTGTCCCCATGTGGTGGGGGGAGCAGATTCCATGTTATGTTTTTTGTTTTTTTTTTCACCTTTATACAGAGCACAGCAACACCTCACACCCCCTAAATCTGTTTGGCACAACCAATTGAAGACATGATGGCACAAGTTCTACACATGGAGACTCACTTTCCAGGTACCAGCACTTATATATCATGAGCGCACTGCAAATGTCACATAATTGTATTTAAAGGGAACATTTGTTTATAATAGTAACTAAAACAACAAATATCTTTATAAAACTTATTCATACAGTAATGTTTCATAATCCAGAACAGCAGGTTTCATATTCATTTGTGTATCCAGTGTACTGGTGTTAATAGATTTACTTATGCAATAACTAACTAAATTATAACCATACACTGTACAAGAATATAACTACTATAATACTCCCCCTATGTACAAGAATATAACTACTATAATACTGCTCCCTATGTACAAGAATATAACTACTATAATACTGCCTCCTATGTACAAGAATATAACTACTATAATACTGCTCCCTATGTACAAGAAATAAACTACTTATAATACTGCTCCCTATGTACAAAATATAACTACTATAATACTGCCCCAATGTACAAGAATATAACTACTATAATACTACTCCTATGTATAAGAATATAACTACTATAATACTGCTCCTATGTACAAGATATAACTACTATAATACTAACCCCTATGTACAAGAATATAACTACTATAATACTGCTCCCTATGTACAAGAAATAACTACTATAATACTGCCCCCTATGAACAAGAATATAACTACTATAATCTGCTCCCTATGTAAAAGAAATAACTACTATAATACTGCCCCTATGTAAAAGAATATAACTACTATAATACTGCCCCCTATGTACAAGAATATAACTACTATAATACTGCTCCCCTATGTACAAGAATATAACTACTATAATACTGCCCCTATGTACAAGAATATAACTACTATAATACTGCCTCCTATGTACAAGAATATAAATACTAGAATACTGCCCTCTATGTACAAGAATATAACTACTATAATACTGCCCATATGTACAAGAAATATAACTACTATAATACTGCTCCTATGTACAAGGAAATAACTAATATAATACTGCTCCTATGTAAAAGAATATAACTACTATAATACTGCCCCTATGTACAAGAATATAACTACTATAATACTGCCCCCTATGTACAAGAATATAACTGCTATAATACTTCCCCTATGTACAATAACTACTATAACAACTATTTATTGCATAATACTGCCACCTATGGACAAGGGACGATGTTCATCGTTCAGATGTCATCTACATCATACACAATAGTGAGTATTTTAGGGAGTTAGGAAAAATATTAACATTTTCTATTTTGTCCAGGTAAATCCGTCCCAAATTCTTTGTCCACCTTGAAAGAGCCTGATGCACCATACTCTGTGGAGACTCCTTATGGATACCGACTGGATTTGGACTTCCTAAAATATGTTGATGATATAGAAAAAGGGCACACCATAAAACGGGTGCCGGTCAGCCGCAGACCTCGGTTCGGATCGTTACCCCGGGGACCCGGATATACTGGATCATGGTGGACATCTACTGAATCCCTCTGCTCTAATGCCAGCAATGACAGGTACGCTCTTTACATGGATGTGAAGGTCACCACGTCTGGTCCACAGATGGTCAGTATCTGATGTTTGCTTCTTGCTTTGCAGTCGACATTCGTCTTATTCCTACTGTGGTCGAGGCTTTTACCCGGCGTATGAGGTTAAGAGTGGACCTCAGGCTTCAGGCAGCTTCAATCCCAGAGTTGAGAGGACACTGCTGGATGCTAGTAAGAAGCTAGAAGCTGGACAGGCTCGTCCACTTAGCCTTGGATGCAGGTCCACCAGCAACTTGTCCACTTCGTCTCTCTCTCGGCTGCCGTCCTCCTCCTCCTGTCAGCAGCTGTCTTCGTTTACGCCACTAAGTTCTGGGATGTCCACTCCGGTGTCTCCGACTCCGGTCCACCTTCAACATGTACGAGAACAAATGGCCGTGGCGCTGAAGAGGTTGCGTCAACTGGAAGAGCAGGTGAAGATGATCCCAGTACTTCAAGTGAAAATTTCGGTGCTCCAGGAGGAAAAGCGGCAGCTCACAGTACAACTTAAGAGCCAGAAATATCTTGGACACCCTGGAGGTATCATTAAAGGAAAGACCAGAGGAGAACTCTACATCGAAATTCCCAGAAAAGAAGAAGGGTGGAAAAAAAGAGTTTGGGAATGGGGAGAAAGGCAAAGTAGGTGGTAAAGGGGACGAAGGGGGAAGGCAGGAAAGGATCTGAAGAGAAGAAGGAGTCGTCTGGAACAAACCAAGAAAAGTTTTGGCATAAATAGACCCTTAAAAGTTCTCATTTGGGCGTCGGGTGGAGAAGTGGACCTCCTCCCTCATGGTCCAACCAGACAGCTAGAGGCTGACAAACAAAAGTTCTATTTTCAGGCCTATCCCCCAAAGTCCCCTTTTGAAAGGGGACATTTAGCAGGGGCCCCTGAATGAGGTGCAAAACGCCAACCGCAAACTAGAAGAAGCGGAGAGAGCGTCGAGAGGCGAGGACACGTTAAAGAGAGAAAAGAAAGAGGATGTGAGGGCTGATGGAGTCAAAGTTGAAGGGTAACGAGGAATGGGGGTCGCCCTCCAGCACCGGGGTTTGGACCGGGTGCCAACCCAAGGGGTCACGCGACGGGAAGGTAGGGGGGTGGGATTATTTAAAAAACAAAGAAGAGGAGGAGAGGGGCCTAAAAGAGGGGGAGGTGAGGGAAAGAAACCATTTTTTTTCTTACTGGACCCCGTCCATTCCATTTGGTAAGAATCACATCACTGGGCAAAGCATCGGGGAGGAGAAAGGTGAGTGGTGAACTGTGGGCACCAAAACATAGTTACATAGCTTGTAAGGCTGAAAATAGACAATGCCATCGTTCACCCGGTTGTGTTTAAGTGTTGATCCAGGGGAAGGGCAAAAACCCCCTTGGTAAAAGCAATTGTCCCCATTTTGGGGAAAGAAATTCCCTTCCCCACTCTGGCATCAAAATAAACCCCGGGATCAGCGACCCTTTCCCAAACCTGTCACTATAACTTTTATATTATTACACAAAATGTATCCAGCCCCTTCCAAATCCCTGTCACTATAATGTTTTATTATTACTCTAGAAATATACCCAACCCTCCCAGACCCCTGTCACTAAAAAAGTTTTATTATTAATCTAAAATGTACCCAGACCCCTTCCCCAAAACCCCGGTCCTATAACTTTTTATATTATTACTCAGAAATGTATCCAGCCCCTTCTCCAGACCCCGGGTCCTATAACCTTTATATTTTTACATCTAGAAATATATCCAGCCCTTCTCCAAAATCCCTGTCACTATCCGTTTTTTTATTCATCTAGAAATGTATCCAGACCCTTCTCCAAAATCCTGGTCACTATAATTTGTTATATTTTTACATATAAAAGTATCCAGATTCTTCTCCAGAATCCCGGGTAACAATAACTTGTTATATTATTCATCTAAAAATTTATCCAGACTTTCTCCAGAATCCTGGCACTATAACTTTTTTATTTTAAATTACATCTAAAATTATCCAGACTTTCTCCAGAATCCGGGTCACTATAACTTATTATATTTACATCTAGAAATATATCCGCCCCTTCCCAGAACCCCGGGGCCTATAATTTATTCTATTATTACATCTGAAATGCAACCATACCCTTTTCTCCGAACCCTCACTAAACTTTTTTATATATTACATCTAAAAAATTTTTCCAGACCCTTCTCCGAATCCCGGCACATAACTTGTTATTTTAAATGCATCTAGAAATGTTCCAACACTTCTCCAGAATCCTGGTCACTATAATTGTTATGTATTACATCTAGAAATGTTTCCAGACCCTTTCTCCAGAATCCGTCACTAAAAATTGTTATATTTTTACATCTAAAATTATCCAACTCTTCTCCAGAACCCCGGGTCAGTTAACTTGTTATATTTTTACATCTAAAATGTACCCAAACCCTTCTCCAAACCCTGGTACTAAATTTTTTTACATTATTACACTAGAAATTTTTTCCAGCCCCTTCTCCGAATCCGGTCACTATAATTTGTTTTATTATTAATCTAGAAATTTTCCCAAAAGACCCTTCCCCAAAATCTTGGTCCTATAACTTGTTATATTAATTACTTCTGGATTTATCCAAAACCCCCTTCTCTAAACCCTGGTCACATAACTTGTTAATTTTTACTTTAAAATGTATCAACCCTTCTCCAGTTCCTGGTCACTATAAACTTTTTATAGTATTACTCTAGAAATGTACCAGACCCTTCCCCAGAACCCGGGTCACTAAAACCTTTTATATTATTACATCTAAAATTTTTCTAGACCCTCTCCAAAATCCTGGTCACTATAACTTGTTATATTACTTTAGAAATAATCCAGCCCCTTCTCCCAAATCCTGGTACTGTAATTTTTATATTATTACATCTAAAATGTCTCCAGACTCTTTCCAAATCCCGTTCCTATAACTTGTTATTTATTACATCTAAAATGTATCCAGACCCCCTCCAAATCCGGTCACCATAACTTTTATTTTACATCTAGAAATGTATCCAGACCCTTCTCCAATCCCGTCACTATAATTTGTTACATTATTATTACATCTAGAAATGTCTCCCAAAACCTTTTCCCAGAACCTGGTCACTAAAAAGGCCGGTTCACACGGCTTTATTCACGGGGTTTTTTGTGAGCCGTATTGGCGCACAAACCCGCCGTGAATACGGGGGGGGGGCGGGGCCGGACGCGGGGGGGGGCGCCCTCCCCCCCCATAACAAGCTTGTTTACGCCCGTCCGCGCCGTAAATAATGTGCATGTCACTTTCCCCCCCCGGGGGGATTCCCGAGCGGGGAGGACGACGGATTCCACTTTCTCTAGAAAACATGGATTACCGTAATGACTCCGCGGATTGCCCGTATTGACCCCAAATCCGGCGCGGAATACGGGGCCAATCCGTCGGCAAATAAACCGTGTGAAGGGCCCAATTGTTATATTATTACATCTAGAAATATACCAGGACCCTTCTCCCGAATCCTGGTCTTATAAATTGTTCTACTATTACATCAGAAATGTAACCCAAACCCTTTCCAAATCCCCGGTCACTAAACTTGTTCTTTTATAATCTAAAAATTTTCCAGACCCTTTCCCAGAATCCCGGTCACTAAACCTTTTATATTATTACATCTAGAAAATTTCCAAACCCTTTTCCAAATCCGGGCACTATAACTTGTTATATTTTTACTCTAAAAGTATCCAGACCCTTCTCCAGAATCCTGGTACTATAACTTGTTTTTATTTTACATCTTAAAAAATATCCGACCCTTTTTCCAAATCCGGTCACTATAACTTATTAAAATTATTACATCTAAAATGTATCCAACCCTTCTCCCGAATCCTGGCACATAAATTTTTATTTATTACATCTAAAAGTCTCCAGACCCTTCTCCAAACCTGGTCACTATAACTTTTATATTATTACATTAGAAATTATCCCAAACCCCCCTCCAGAATCCTGGTCACTATAACTTTTTATATTAACATCTAGAAAAGTATCCAGACCCTTTTCCAGAATCCGGTCACTATAACTTGTGATATTATTACATCAAAATGTATCCCCGACCCTTTTTCGAATCCTAGTCACATAACTTGTTATGTTTTCACTCTCCCGAATGCATCCAAGCCTTCTTTTAAACCCGTTAGTGAATTCACCAGGACAATATCCTTTGGCAGAGTTCCCTAGTCTCACTGCTCTTACAGTAAAGAAAAAACCCTTTCTATGTTTATGTAGAAACCTTCTTTCTTCTTGGCGTAGAGGACGCCCTTTGTTCTAGATACAGTCCTGGGTATAAATTCCTTGTGTGGTCTGACCAGTGACTTGTATAGTGGGAGACCGATGTCCATCTTTGCCCCTATTAACCCTTTAATGACCAAGCTTTTTTTTCGTCATGTTCGGATTTTTTTTGCCTTCCATGTGCCATAACTTTTTTATTTTTCCAACCCCATAGACAATAAGGTTTTTATTTTTTTGAGACAAATTACTTTCTTAAGGTTATTGACCGTACCATAGAATATACTGGGAAACCACAAAAAAATTTGGGCCGAAATGTGAAAAAAAACTTACTTATGCCATGTTTTTGGGGGTTTAGTTTTTATGTAGTTCACTTTTTCATATAAATGATGTGTTATTTGTATTTTGTAGGTTGATACGACTGGCGATACCAAATATGTAAAGTTTTCGTTATGATTTAGTGCCGCAACAAATTTCCAAACATTTTCTTTCTTAAATTTGCGCCGGACCAACATTTTCTGTGGCCGATAACTTTCTTGTTTTTCCACCTATGGACCATTTTTTTTATTGGTACCATTTTGGTATAGCTGAAAGTTTTTTGATCACTTTTATTTCAATTTTTAAAGGACGTGAAATGACCAAAAAAATTCAGTTTTTTTTTCACTTGAATTTTTTTTCTTCTACGCTTTTTTTCTTCAACGTGTGGGATAAATTATGTTATAGTTTATAAAACAGACCTTTACCGATGTGGCAATACCAATTATGTGTAACTTTTTTTTATTTGTAAGATGGCAAAAATGGGGTGGAGGTGATTTGAACTTTTGGGAACGCTCCTGACACTGGGTGCTACAGTTTTAAATTTACTGTTTTCCCCCTAGATTCCCAATCAATGTTGAAGACATACACCCCTAAAAACCCCTTAAGTATTTTTCCGGCATTTTTTTGATATTGCATCTTTGTGTTTTCAGAGTTTGAGTTTGACAATCAAAAAGAAGAGCTATCTCCTTGTCTTATTGTTGACCAGAAAATTCAGAGAGCTGAAATGACTACGGATGCTTCAGTCTCTGGGAAAGAAGGTGCCGTAGGTAACATGGTTATGAGCTTATTAAAGGGGTTTTTCCTGTGCGTTTCACAGAACCACGCCACTTTTTACTCAACTTCCTTTTAGGCTGTGGGTGGTTTTTTTAGAAGTATTTTAATACAGCTCTGTATTCCCCGTTAAGTGAGATGAATGTTAGAGATTTAGAAACTGTAGTGCTTAAAACTTGTCATAAACAAAGCGTCTGTGCTAGAGATGAGACTCCGCATGAGGACTAGTGGTAAACCGACTGACCAGCTTCAACCTGAAAAAAATTTAAAGAGAAGGGGGAGATGGTCCCAACCATTACATTTGTGTACTGTAAAAAGAGATAAAATCCTCTTTATCGCCTGACCAAAGCTAAATCAAAACAACAATGTATTTGGTAATGGTCTTCATTTACCTTTCCCTAGATGTTAAAAGCCAGTCATTGTGGTGACGAAACCACTTTAATATCTGGGAGGGCTTATCTTGTATTCTCCCTCAATACTACCAAATGCAGCTCCATCCATTATGTTATAAGCCATGATACAATAGCTGCGTATTGAAGTAAGTTTCCACATTGTAGCCCAGGTGAGAAGATCCCTTAGATCACCCTCATTTGTAAAACTATAGGACTGTGCACTATTAATAGAAATCTCTTACACAACACTCCGGCAAATAAAGAACTGCTTGTTCCTCAACTTGCTCATTTCAGTCTTCATTCATTTTCCTGTGATGTTTTCTGGGCTGATTTGGTCTCTATGTAGCCAGCCATTTCCCTTTTATTCAGCAGGCCTACAAGCCTAAGGATCCTTTATTGTACTCTTTCTCTCTCCAAAGCTCAGTTTTAGTCACCACCCCCATGTCCTTCCTCATGCTGAAGGTGGGACCAAAGGAGGCTTTCAATGCTGCCCAGAAAAAAAAAAAAAGAACATACCATTTTGGTTACCTGATCTCCTGGGCTCGACACAAAGCTGTTTCCTTTGTTTTGAAAACAGAACTACTGGCAACTGGAGGAATTCCACAGAAAACTTAAAGAGTACCTATCACCTCTACACAAACACACAAAATATAATGGTAGATTAAATTAGAAGACCTTTTTCCAATACATGTAATTAGCAATCCAGAGAATTTAACTCAGTTTTACAGGGGGACAGATTTTAGTTTCACTCTTAGTAGAGCTCATTATGTAGCGGAGATTCTTTCTGCTGAGAGATACCAACTGTGCAGGGGGAACTGAGGGCATAGGTGCTTGTACAGGGTAATCTGAGTCTCTCACTACATACACTGCAGCAGGCATAGCACACTGAGGACATAGTTTTACTGGGTTTACAGGCATCTACATTAAACTGCTGCTAGTCTTATATCCAGCACAGAAATAGCAGCCCAGAGTTTATCAGTGTGCTCATTATCTAGACTTCCTGGTTCCCCTTTTCACAGTTGATGCTTCCAGCTCAGAAGCCGTTACTTTGACACAATTGTCAACATAGTAATCCATCAAGCTGTCATGTGCTGACTTGGCCCGACTTCAGAGCTGTCTTAAAGGGCCAGCACTTTTGTTTTAAAACTGAATACAGTTGAAATGCTTTGATTTTCCTAATGAAACATATTTGAAATATATGTAGTGTAGTGTATTGTAGTCTTCTGCTACTTCATGAGTTTTCCCTGGAGGTGACAGGTCCTCTTTAACGTACCAAAGTGCTAAACTATGGGAAAGAGAATAGTTAAACTACATAACCCCTTTACATGGCCTCTTACCTAGGACAGTGGTGTTTTAAATACAGCCCTAAGCTCCATCACACATAAATTATATCCCTTGACCTGACTATTCCCTTCACCCGTACTCAGAACTCCCATAGAACAGAATGGAGAGTTAAGCATAAGTGTGACCGGCACTCTGAGCAGTAACTTTTTGGGTGCTGTTCCCAAGATAGGTGCGGATCCCAGAAGTTGGGACAACTCACCTAGCAGACTTTCATGGTATATTCTAAGGCATTATGGGAAAGGAGCTGAGAAGCTCAAGCGCCCTCTGCTGGATGTAACTAATCCTCAATTTGTTTTTGACCCACTGGGTCTTTGGAAAGCAAAAGGGATATTTAGCCGAGCCAGCATCACCCATCTGTATACGACCATTTCGGGGTGTTTGCCCTTCATCAGTACAGAGCAAAGCGATGCTGGCTTGGCTGAGTGGGAGGCAATGGCTCCACACACCTATATGGCGCTCTCCTTAGGGAGAGATCTTCCCTTTCTGAGCCACTCATTGCCTCCCACTCAGCCAAGCCAGCATCGCTTTGCTCTGTACTGACGAGGGGCAAACACCCCCGAAACGGCCTGTCTACAGATGGGTGATGCTGGCTTGGCTAAATATCCCTTTTGCTTTCCAAAAACCCAGTGGGTCAAAAACAAAGTGAGGATTAGTTACATCCAGCAGAGGGCGCTTGAGCTTCTCAGCTCCTTTCCCATAATGCCTTGTGATATGCAGATGCTTCGTGGAGTGCAAAAGGCAATTTCGAATCTCCACGCGCCTATATAGGCGCCCCTCCCTAAGGAGAGATCTTCCCTTTCTGATGGTATATTCTAGCAATAGGCCATCAAAATCTATGGTGGGAACACCCATATAACTGGTCAATTCACCTTATTTGTGAACTTCTATAAGAAGTCTGAAGCTTTGGGGCTCTTTATAGTTATATGTTTTATGTTGTGTTTTTTAGACTTTTCAATGAAAGGAATCACTCAGGATGAACAAGAAGCAAAATCTCCATTTTCTACAATAAACGGAGAGTAAGTGACAGCAGAGTAAGGGCGAATTCACACCTGTTGTATCCTGGAAATCTGACAAGTATTTTACTACAAGATCTGTGACAGAATTACAAGGTTTACACCCGGATTCCGCTGCCAAAGTGTAGATTAAAGCTCCTGCCGGCCGCAAGAGGATTAGTCGCCTTGAATAAGGTTAAGCCACGCCAGGCTAATCCTCCGGCTCCTATGTGCAGTATCCATGGGAAGAAGTCGCGTGCTGCTTCTTCTCACCGATCTTTATTTCTGCGCAGGAATTCTCCCTTAGTATGTGAATGCAGTTGTGAAACTCCCATTCATATGCCCAGGACTCGAACTGTTTCATATGAATGTCAGCATAGACTGCATGCAAAACTCAAATCCAACACATGTGAACTTAACCTTACTTAACCCCTTAATGACCGCGCACCGTCTTTTGACGTCGCTGCAGACATCGGAGTTTCCGGCGCCGCAATTGCGCTGGGATCGGGGCTGTGTAGCACAGCCCCGATCCCAGAGCATCTCCTGCAGGCATCGGGGAGCGGAGGAAACCTCCACAACCCGGTGCTTTAACCCTTTGATTGCGGCGGTGCGTTACCGCAGCGCAATCAAAGGGATTCCCTGCTCTGTCGGGTGATCGGAACACCCGGTGACCCGACAGAGCCCGGGGAACGGCTGCACAGTCAGCCCTGAGGACCTAGCGTGGCCCTAGAGCTGTCTGTGTATGAAGCCAGTGATCAGGACACACTGGGTGCTGTCCTAATCACTGCCTGTGTCAGACTGACACAGATTAGAATGTATTAGCATATATGAATATGCTAATACATTACTAAGTGTAAAAAAAAAAAAAAAATGTAAAACAGTTCTCCCTTCATGAGTCAAAAAAAAGTACAAAAAGCCCATAAAAAGTGTAAAAAAAATAAAAAAATAAAAAAAATAATATTTAATAAAAAATAATTGTACATAAATTACACGCACAAAAAAACCTACACATATTTGGTATCCACACGACCGTAATAACCTGTAGAATTAATCTAACAAGTTAAGTGTGAAATGTGAATGGTGTAAAAAAAAAAAATAAAAAAAAAAAATACTGCAGTTTTTTATAAGTGAACTTAAACTATTCCCCCATAAAGTAAAACTTGTCTCGAATAAAACGAGGCCTCATACAACTGCGTCATTGAAAACATAAAAAAGTTACAACTGTTGAAACGCAAGGAGGCGAAAACTAAAAAAAAATGTTCTGGTCATTAACTACTTTTCAGGCGTTCGGCTTAAGGGGTTTTGCCACGATGTAATGCTGGCGTGGGATCCTCCAAAATGGGTATTTAATCACTTTTCTAAATATATGTCATTAAAAAAGTGTAGCCTGTGAGATCTGCAGCCTTGCTTAGTTCCCCTTAGTTTCCTGATTGTTTACATTTACTACAACCTGGAGCTCATTTGGCCACACTTGCGTTGTTTGCACTTCTTATCTGATGGCAGGGCACATGAAGAAGCTTTGAAGGGAGGGGGAGAACAAAGCAGTGCTACTGGGCATGAGCACTAGCTCTGCTTCTGTGTCACAGCCCACCACTACTCCATCTGCTGTATAGAGAATCCACTGGTTGTAATGTAATTACTTGAGTAAACATGCAGTCCTACCCTCCTCCCTCACCCCTGCAGCAGTTAGTGAAGGCTGCCTGTTCGGATCTTATCTTCTCTCCTGAGCAGGTAAGAGGGAGAACACAACACCTATATAGCTTGTGCACAATACAGTTATCCTCTGTGGTTTAGCCAAACAACATGTTTGCTCAACTACAGAGACTGAATATCAGCCTCGGGACTGTGACATCACGGAGGAGGCGCTTAGTTTTTTTAAACACAGGAACACAACGCCCCTTTTTTTCAAGACTGAAGAGGACAGTGGCAGCCTGTTAGCTAAGGAAATTACTTCTTGGCAAAACCTCTTTAAATTGAAGTCTGGAATGGTCAACCACCCACTATTTGGAAATAAATCCAATGTATTTCTTTTAATTCAGTATACAATAATGCAGAAAGTCCAGGCCCTGGACGCATTACACAGACAAATCATGTGCATGGAAATTGTGTAATGCCTGCTTTCTCCTGTGGAGGCGCTGCAGGGAAACTGAACACTTACTGCCACAGCTGGTTACTGGGGAACACTCTGTGGTCAATCCACTATTTAAACAATAAGGTACTTTCTTTTAATCAGTATCCAAAGCACCAATCCGCCGACGCATTTCCCCCATATGTTGAAATTAGAAATTCCTTTATGCATACACTGTGGTGCCAGTAACTTTGCTCACCTGCAGCTGAATACAGGATTTCTGGCTGATGCAACAGTCTCTGTTAGGTCACATGACCTGCTGTCTGATTGGCTGCTACACGCTGTGCTCTCGTTGCTGACAGGAAGTCTGTCTCTCTTTGCGTTCCTAATGGAACCTCCCATAGGAATTCACAGAGAGATTCGCTTCCGGGTCACACAATCCTGCGTTGTGTTTTTCAGCAGCTCAGAGGGCAGGTCACATGACCCAGTGGCAGCAGTGAGACATCCTGTATGCTGCTGCAGGTAAGTGAAATTACTGGCACTACAGTGCCCCTGGAAGCAATTTCTAATGAGCTAAAGGGGAAAAAAAAAGTTATTGGTCTCATAAAATGGCAATTTTTAAAATGTATTTAATTTTTTTCATATTAAAAGGTTAATTACGTTTTCAAGTTTTAACCGTAACAAAATAGTACAAATCAGGAAAGGCATAATGATCAGAATTATGCAAAACAGGGTTCATATATCCCAGATAAGAAGCAAATCAGAAAACATAAGAATGATCCTAGGTCAGGGCCATCTTAACAGCACTATGGGCCCCTGGGCAGTGCTGTGCACTGGGCCCCCCCCCCCCCAAAAAAAAAAAAAAACCAAAAAAACCCAAAAAAACACAACCACTCACAGAAACAAATACAGACATTACTGCTAACAAACTTATGACCTACAACACCGCTATATACCAGCTCAGGTCACCATTACATGACAGACTACAGCACTGATCGAATATAGAGGCAAAATAACCCCTGACACCAGGGACTCACAGGAGACGTCATCTCTGGTCAGTTGTTCCTTGAATCGGTCTTTTCCCTCTCCTTCTGTCCAGACCGCCATGACGCCTTCTTCCGGCCGCAACTCGTCCCTGCAGAATATAACACACAAACATCTTAGAATCCTTTTCCCACATGTGTTAAAGGACACCCCCATTAAATAAATAGGTAGTAATGTTGCCCACCATTGAGTAGGTAGGTATGTAGACCCTAGTAGATAGATATACAGCTCTTTGTAGGTACATATGCTGCCCTGTAGGTAGGTATACAGCCCCTGTAGGTTATATAGCCCCCCTGTAAGATGTATGGCCCCATAGATATGTTTAATAGACCCTTTTTATAATAGCCCCTACCTGTATGATTTAATGCCCCAGAATAATATAGCCCCACTTAAATACCCCTATAGTATATGCCCCATTTACATAGCCCCACTTAGTATTATGCCCCATTTACATAGTCCCACTTAGCATTATGCCCCCTATAGTATATGCCCCATTTACATAGCCCCACTTAGTATTATGCCCCCTATAGTATATGCCCGATTTACATAGCCCCCTATAGTATATGCTGCATTTACATAGCTCCCTTAAATATGTTCCCTTTATACAGCCCCTTTTTATTTGCCCCCTTTATATAGTCCCCTTTATATATGCCCTTATATATGCCCCCTGTAGTATACACCCCATTTTATATGCCCCTTTATTTAGCCCCCTGTAGTATATATCCCTTTATATATATGCCCCCTATATATATTCCCCCTGTAGTAATGCCCCCCTATATATATATGCCCCCTGTAGTAATGCCCCCTTATATATATACCCCCCTGTAGTATATGCCCCCTTATATATATGCCCCCTGTAGTAATGCCCCCCATATATATATATATATATATATATATATATATATATATAAAATAATGCCCCCTGTAGTAATCCCCCTTATAATATGCCCCCGTAGTAACCCTTATATATACCCACTGTAGTAATGCCCCCCTTATATATACCCCCTGTAGATTAAAAAAACTATTAAAAAACTCTTACTTACCTTTCCACGTGTTGTAATCATCTGTATCCGTTAAATTTGCTTTTATTTCTGACTAGGTTTTAAACCCATGTAAAGTTGGAATTTTCCGGGACGTTGCTCCTGGTATTTCCTAGGCCGGAAGCCTACGGGCTGCCGACCGAGGATATACAGCGGCGCAGGAGGTGATGACATCACCTCCTGCGCCTTGCCCCCGAGCCTACCTTGCCCAATGGGAAATACGGCCTGTCCTAGGTGAATATGAAATAGCATGCTAACAAGAAATATGAGTGAAGAAAACAATATTTGGTTCTGCACATCCCCAAAAACTTTTTTTCGAAAAAAATGAGCATAGGTGCACACTGATGTGGCAGTAACATACAAACACAATCCAATTTCAGTAGCGCACTATCAACTAAAAAACTATCAAAAGGCGCATAGGAATCTTTGGAAAAGCATTTCTGCTACTTAGGATACATGAACAGTTTTGAGGTTCTTAGTTCACATTTTTTTTATCAAAACTGCTTAAGCCAATCAGCAAGGGGACCTCAATACAGGTGGGAACCCAAGAGAATAGTGGGATAAACAAGTCCTTATAGAGTAGTTAGAGGTGAAGCACTGACATCCCCACCTTGAGGAGGGGAAACTGGGAAGAAAGAACAAAAAAAAAATGAAATGGGGGAATGGAAAATAAAATAATATTCCAACTCTCTCTCACCCGCGGCGCCCACACACCCCAACCCAAGCCAAGCCCTGACCTCTGCAGATAAAGAAGGGGAAAAGGAGAAGACGCGAAAGGACAGTCAATGATTCAATAGATGGAGATGGGAATCCTGAGGAGCCCGTGCGGTTGAATTTCTCCATATCCGCTTCGGATTTAGCGACCAACTCTTCCATACCATGAATGAAAGATATTTCTTCCATCCAATCCCCCAGAGTGGGAGGCACGGGCATAGCTATAGGGGGTGCAGAGGTAGCGGTCGCTACCGGTCCCTGCAGCCTGATGGGCCCCCAATGCCCCTCTGCCACACCAGTATTATAATTACCACTCCTCTGGTGGGGGCGACAGTCGACTTCCAGTTGTGGGGAATGACTGTCTTGGCTACGTCCCAGTAAGTTCTACACTGCACTGACGAGGGGCAAATACCCCGAAACAGCTGTCTGCAGATGGATTTAACTGGTTTGGCTTAAATCCCTTTCACAATGCAAGGCTCCTGCGAGCTACATGTGAACTGAGGATAACTACATCCAATAGAGTGCGCTGTGCAGCTCCTCAGCTCTTTTCCCATAAGCCTTTGCTTTTATGCAAAACAGTCAGTGAGGTCTGAATGGCGAGTAAATCCTCACACCGACCAATCTATTGGTTCCTCTCCTCAAGGAGAGATTTTTCCCCTTTTGAAGCCACTCTTGCCTCTCACCCGGTCAACCAGTAAGTTCTACACTGCACTGATGAGGGACAAATACCCAGAAACAGCTGTCTGTAGATGAACCTAACTGGTTTGGCTCAAATCCCTTTCACACTGGTAGGCTCCTGTGAGCTACATGTGAGCTGAGGATGACCACATCCAATAGATTGTACTGTGGAGCTCCTCAGCTCTTTTCCCATAAGCCTTTGCTTTATGCAAAACAGTCAGTGAGGTCTGAATGACAAGTAAATCCTTACACCGACCAATTTGTTGGTGGCTCTCCCCAAGGAGAGATTTTTCCCCTTTGGCTGCTTGAAGCAGATGTCTAGTGAGAGATTTTTTTATAAGCCAGTTGTGGGACCTGGAACATGAACAAAACAATGGCTTCTGGGGTATCTGGGATAGTTGTACCAGTGCAGTCTTGGATCGCAGTGATAACCTCCTTCCAAAAAGGCCTGATGAGTCCGCACTTCCACCAAATGGGGGACATAGTACCTACGTTAGAGCCGCTGTGCCAGCAGGTGACCGGGACATTGGGGTACCATTTATGTAATAAAGCGATACCCTATACCAGTGTTCCCCAACTCCAATCCTCAAGGCACACCAATAGGCCATGTTTTCAGGATCTCCCACAGAATGCAATGACCATAATTATATCACCTGTGCAATGCTAAGGAAAGCCAGAAAACATGACCTGTTGGTGGGTCCTGAGCAGGCTCAGACTGGCCCACAGGGGAATAGAGGAAACCCCCGGTGGGCCCCCGAGTATGGTAGTCCTGAAGATGTTTTTTTAACTGCATATGCACCCCCAGAACAGGCAGAAAAGCAGAAAAAGAGAGGCAAAAGCAAGAGGCAGAGCATTGGAGACATGTACAGTCATTTATAGTAGCTGTACAGTGGGTCCCTAAAAACAACCCCACCGGTGGGCCCAGAAACAGCTCAACTGGTGGGCCCCTAGAGTCAACTCCACCTGTGGGCTCAGTAATAGCTCATCTGGAGGGCCCCTAGAGTCAACTCCACCTGTGTACCCCGGAATAGCTCAACTGGTGGGCCCCTAGAGTCAACTCCACCTGTGTACCCAGTAATAGCTCAACTGGTGGGCCCCTAGAGTCAACTCCACCTGTGGACCCAGAAATAGCTCAACGTGTGGCCACTAGAGTCAACTCCACCTGTGTACCCAGTAATAGCTCAACTGGTGGGCCCCTAGAGTCAACTCCACCTGTGTACCCAGTAATAGCTCAACTGGTGGGCCCCTAGAGTCAACTCCACCTGTGGACCCAGTAATAGCTCAACTGGTGGGCCCCTAGAGTCAACTCCACCTGTGTACCCAGTAATAGCTCAACTGGTGGGCCCCTAGAGTCAACTCCACCTGTGTACCCAGTAATAGCTCAACTGGTGGGCCCCTAGAATCAACTCCACCTGTGGGCCCTAGGCACCCCAGTCCGACACTGGTCTTGAGGACTGGAGTTGGAGACCCCTGTCCTTTACCATCTGGACAAAATTGTAAAGCGTGTTTCCTGTGCTTTACAGACCAAAACAGCTTTATGGGTTAGGTAAAAGCATTTGTGCCATTAAGCTTCCGTGAAAGTTTTGTTCAGTTCCTTCTTCCAGGACTGAGAATAGGTTAAATATTTTATTTTTTAAAAGTAGTAAAACATAACTAACTATATAAATTGCATATCACTGGAATTGTACCGACCCTCAGAATACAGAAAACATGTTATTTATTTATTGGGGCAGCTCCAATACAGCCACGTAACCATTTAGATGCCGACTACCACAGCTTCTAAATGATAGGCGAACGTGACCACTGTCTTCTATGAAACTAATTGTTAGAGTAAAAAAAAAAAAAAAGTAAAAAAAAAAAAAATCAAAAGATAAAATCACCCCCCTCTTTCCATTTTATAGATAAAATTGGTATCACCATGTCCAATCTGTTTACATAGAGAATCATTTATCCTGTCATTTATCCTGTACACCGTAGAAGTAAAAAAAAAAAAAATCCTAACGGCAAAAAAGTGTTTTTTTGGGGACTATTTAACATCCCGAAACAATTGGAATAAAAAGTGATCAAAAAGTTGCATGTAACCAAGAATGGCACGAATAAAAACTCTGCTACAGCCCGCAAAAAACGAGCCCTCACTTATAGATGGAAAACCAGAAACGTTATTGGTCACATAAAAAGGTGATGAAGCGCAAAGTAAAAAAAATAGAAAAAGTTATTAAAAAAAAAAAATACAAAAACATAACGAAAACTCTACACATTTGATGTTGCCAAAATTGTGCCAAACTGCAAGATACAGATAATACTATTTGTACTGAAGAGTGAACGCCATAAAAACAAAACCCCCTTAATAACGGTGTAATGATATTTTTTTTAATTTTCATATTTCACCCCACATAGAATTTTTTTTCCGGATTCCCAGTACATTATATGGTATGGTAAGGGGCACCATTAAAATGTTCATCTTTTCCTACAAAAAATAAGCTCTCATACTAGATTTACTTAGGCTTGCAGAAGAAGTTTAAAAAAAAAAAAAGGCCCTTGGAAAACAGGGACATAAAAACAAAAACCCCCCAAAAAATAATCATGATTGAGGCTATGTTCACACGCCTTAAATTGGGACGTATCTCAGTCCGTATATCTCGCCGTACTGCGCTAAATACGGGGCGAGATCCGTCCCAGTCATTACGGTAATCCACAGTTCTCATAGAGAGGATTCCGTCTCCTCTCCCCGCTCTCACAATACGCCGAGCGGGGAGAGGAGTGACATGTCAATTATTCACAGCGTATACGCGCCGAGAATAATGAATGTCTATGGGGCCGGCGAGCCCCGCTCCCAAGCACACGGCGTAATTGCGGGGCGAAATACGTCCCGCAATTATGCCGTGTGAACACAGCCTAAGGGGTTAAGAAAAATCTGCAAATAGTTTTGGACCTGGAAACAACTAAATGATAAAGAGGAGATGCACTTTAAAGGATATTCTCACCGTGCTGTTTCAAAGAGCCACAGACAGCTTCAGACTCGCATTTCATGGTGAGGCGGGGGGCGGGTCTATAGCGGTGATTGACATATCAGCTCTGCTATACCAAGCTGATCCTATTACAGTGAAATGAGTGCAAGAGGTTTAAAATCTGTAGTGCACAAGGCTTTAGCGCTCTAAGGGTTAAAACATGTAATTAACTGAAATAAACAAGCAAAAGATAAGAATCAGCAGGGAGTGACCCATCGTGGTCAGAGAGGGCAGCTGAGACCATCAGATAGAAGAGAAAGCAGGGAGAGAAACTTGGTACACTAACAGTAGTTAAAATCTCTGTTATCTCCTGAACAAAGCAAAATCAAATTAGCAAATTATGTGGTAATAGTCTTCATTTACCTTTCCTTACATGTGCTAAGCTAATCATTGTGGTGAGAATACCCCTACTGCTTAACTTGAATGGTTGACGCATCTTTTGCAGGATGGACACGGAGTCGTCTGAAGATTCTGGAACCATGGAGAATCCGTCTGACAGTGAAAGCACCGAAAGTGAATATCATGAGGCCAGCGAAGGGCTGAATGCGGCACAGACCATCATACAACTACCACTCGCAGGCAGCACCAGGGCGGAAGACACCGACAAGCACAAAGCCCCGGAGACCCCAGCAAGCAACACCTCCCCTACTAGTCCTATCCCCAGGTAGCTATAATATAGATCCATCTACTTGATGTCCTCATAGGGTAATTGGGAAGGATTGATCCATGGTCAATGCTGGAGAGGGACCACGGTCAGGTTGGCTCTATCCTTCTTGCCCAATGGCTGTGTCCAACTATGTCTTTCAACTTGATCTCCATTATATCTTGACACAGGGTGGAGCTCAGTAACGTCCTGATCTCAGGCTGCGTAGCTCTACAGAAATCTCTTGATGATCCCGCCGCCCTTACAGAGGCAGAGAAGGTAAGGGGCATATGAGAAAATACCATACAAGTTCCAAAAGTTCCAGCTAACACCGTCCACCCCTAGTGGAAGCATTGATTGCCCGGCCTGGTATGCTGAGAGTTGTAGTTCTTTTACAGCATGACATCTATTGTTTTCTTTGATCAGGAAATGTAGATAGAAACACCTAAACCAATGTTTTGCAACTTGGTGATACTACAACTCACAGCATGCATTGTATGCTGGGACTTGTAATACCACAACAGCTGCAGGGTGTAGTCTACTCCGCCATAGGCAGGATGTAATAGGACTTATGCCTATGCAGGCAGTCCTCGACTTACATCTGATCCCTAGTTACAAACAGACAAGTGTGCACAGGAACCAAGACGTTGCTCTGTTGTCTGTAGGGCCATCTTTTCCATCGGGCACACTAGGCAGTTGCCCGGGGGCCCCACAAGTGTAGGGGCCCCAAGTGGCGTATGTATGTCTCAGGAATACAAGAATCATTCCCTGGATCCCTTGGTTGGCTTTGCTTATTTAAGGATGTTTTTAGGATGTGCAAACAGTTAAAAACCATTGTGGAGAAGTGAGCCATAGGCTCCCTGCCCTGCCAATTAGTCTAGTAGGCTGCCAATGTCCAGACATACAGTAAGTGGCGTGATAATATGAGTGTGCTTGGGTGTGGCAAGAGGTATGGCCTAGTACGATGTTCTGTATTTGGGCAGTGCCCACTGCAGTGTTATGCCTGGGGGCCCAAAATGCTGTTAAGACGGCTCTGGTTGTCTGTGGCAGAAAATGAACCCCAAAAACGTATTGTCAGATTAGGGGTGTCACCCGGCAAGCAGTGTCAGTCAATAGGATATATAGAGCTGGATATGTGTGTCGTATATTAATATTGCCTCTACCTATGTGCTGTATACAGGCAGCAGCACATGACGCCGTTATGAAGGAATGGATGAAACTCTTCCATCAGAAGGAGGTGGAGCCCGCCATCATCCGCCACCATTTAAACGTCTTCCGTGCTATGTCTCCACGTCTCCTGGAAGTCATCATAAATATGGCCGACTCGAAGGGGAACACTGCCGTCCACTACGCCGTGTCCCAATCCAACTTTACTGTGGTCAGGCAGCTCCTGGATACTGGTAGGTATTCACGCGCTGTTATTGGGGGTTTCATCTAGGGCGATCACAGAACTTAGCATTTCCACTGATCGATCTAAACGCTAATTAAACCCAATAAAATCTAAAATGTATATTCTGTGAGGTTTTTACACTTTCAGCCTTTTATTGGTATACAGTACAGCCTCTCTGCCAGTAGATGTGGTAGATTTCAATACCGTAAATCCCAATTTCAGGGCAGGGACAAGGCATTTTGGTGCCCTAAGCAAATGGGGCACAAAGAGCAAATAGCGTCCCACCCGCCTCCTGGAAAAAAAATTCTAATTCTTGGGCCTGACCTGACACAGCTTCTTCACCTGCGCCCAACCCAGCTTAGTGGAATAAGAAAAAAAACTTTCTCAATAGATGTTCCAGCTGACAACGCCCAAAGCATAAATTCAATAGATGGCCTTTGTGCTTGATAAAATATTACAATTTTTATTCATTCCATTTAAAAATCCAAACACAGACCGTAGAGGCCCATATAGTGCCCATCAGAGACAAATGCACGAGCGTTTTGACTTCGCAACACTATACTGCAGCCCACGCCTGATGATTGAGCATTTTTAAAAGGGAATGAATAAAAATTTTTAATATTTTATCAACAAAAAGGGCCATCAAATAAATTTTACTTTGGCGTTGTCACGGGAAACATCTTTGAGAAAGTTTGTCTGAACCTTTTCCCCATAGGAATTTGTTTGGGATTCCAACTCAACCGGTCTAAAGGTCCCAGAACCGCATGAAGATACGAAAAAAAAACCACCAATACACCACTTTTGGAGGTGCAGATAACGCATTACTTTTCGAACTTTCATTTTTTTTTAAATTTTGCTTTGCAGCGCCATATTCCAAATGACTTTTTTTTTTTTTTTTACCGCTGGGACCTGGAGAAGCTTTTTTTTGCATCTTAAGTTGGTTTTTTCTTGGTCCCAAATTTCAGATCCCTCAACATTTTGAGCACTTTTTATTCCAATTTTTAGGGGGGTAAAGAGCCACAAAAAGAAAAAAAAATTTAATATATAATAAATTGGCCCGGATTTTTTTTATGGCGTTCGAATAGAAAAGGTTATTACTAATAAATTTTTAACGCAGTGAGGGAAATTTAGGTTTGTTTTTCTAGGGTTTTTCCTTTTTTTTTAAAAAAATGGGTGTTTAGAACTTAAACAGTATTAAATTTTTTTTTTACCTTAATTTTAGTTACCCGGGGAGTTTTTGACCAATGGGGGGCCAAACCTGTACACATTCTGCAACACTAATGTAGTGTGATATAGTGTGCTATTAAAGCTCTCCTTTTACACCCTACCTCAATTTCGCTGAGGGCCAAACCAGTACTATGATTGCCATCAAAGGGCCATTGGAGGGCTTTGGATGGTAGTTAGTGTGTCAGGAAAGGGACGTCTGGGTGGGGACAGGGGGGCTCTGAATCAAAAATTGCCCCCCCCATGCGGTGCCGCCATCTCTGCCATCTTCCTTGGAAAGTGGGGAGCTGGTTCTTCTGCTTCCAGACATTGACCTTGTCCATTCTTTGCTTGTTGTGTCTAAGCTCTTGAGGGCCACATAAGTTGACATGGCGGTCTGGATTTGGCTTGCAAGCACTGAGTTTGACCCGTGGCCTAGAGATTGGGAAAAGATTATGGGCGACATGTATGAATCTCGCCGTGTCGGCGCACGTTTTCGGCGCCGAACGGAAAGCTGCCCCCTCATGTTGTCGCGCCCAGGTGCCTCATACATGCGGGTAAAGTTTCCCTGCCCCTCGCCAGTGTGAGGCCAGTGCGGGATTTAGGCAAAAGGGGACTGCGCCTAACATGTTTTTCCTTTCGAGACGGGCTGGAAAACAGCGGAAATCATTAAACATGTTAGTAAAGCAAAAAGTTTCTTAAAATGAATGAATTAAAAAAAAAAAATCAAAGCCAAAAAGCGAATAAATGATGAAAAAGTGATCATCAAAAATTAAAGGGGAAAAAAAAAATCGTCAGAAATAATTCTCCCTCTCACTCCGTGAGGCATGGGCAGAATCAAAAAAATCTTTTTATTAGGTTTTAAAAACATTCCTGAAAAAGAGCTAAAACCCTTCTAAAAAAAATACAAATAAAATCATAAAAAAAAATCAAGGAATGGGATATTGGAAAATGGGGGGAAATGCAGAATTCAAATTTCTGTAAGCTCTTCTCATTGGGCCAAAAACCCCAGCCAATCAAATGGGAGCGCAGGGACCCTTTATAACCTAGGAAATTTTGACCAATCAAAGCAAAGGCGGACAGTTAAAATACAGAAAAAAGGGCAAAAAAGACTATTGGTTGAAGAGCGGGGGTTTGGGCTACCCCGGCCAATCAGAATGGGAGCACAGTGACCCTTTATAACCTATGGAGAATTTTAAACCCAAAACAAATAAAAGGCGGGACATTCAAAAACTTTAAAAAAGGCAGAAAAGAGCTGTTTGGGTTGAGCCCAGGGGCAAATATAAATCCACCAATCATATGTAGTCTCATTTTAGTGGAGCAAGAAGGGCCGATAGAAGGCGCCCTAAAAGTTTTACGTTTTTGGGGAAATATTCTAGTACGTATGTTGGGGGGAAAAAGGGGGGCTCTTCCTTTTTACCATCACAGGTGAGCTACTTACACATAGATTTCTAGGGGGAAAAGAAATGCAGAGCACTCTGTTTGTAGGGGCTAAGTTAAAAGAGGCCGGTTTTTTTGGCCCAAATGGGAGACGAGCGACGCTCTTATGGTTTTCAAAATGCAATCTGAAATAAAACGTAACATGGGAAATCAAATAAAAATCACGAAAGTTGTACCGACTGTATAAAAAAACAATAATAGGGGGTAACAAAAATAAAGAATAAAAATTAATTCATTAAATTCTTTTTTATTTGTTTATTTTCGTTTACCCCTTTTATTTATTGTTCATTTTATATAGAGTTCGGTACAACTTCGTGAGTCAACATTTGTTTTTCCCCCAGTCAGTTTTATTACAGATTGCTTTAAAACCCAAAAAACGTCGCTCGCCCCCATTGGCCCCCAAATAACCGCGCCCTTTTAAAATTGCCCTCACAACAAGGGTGCTCTGCATTTCTTTCCCAAGAACTCTATAGAAGGTACCACCCCTGATTGGCTAACAGGGCACCCCTTCCCCCAACCACACAGTACTAAATATTTCCCCTAGACAGAATAACTTTTAGGGGGCCCTTCTACGCGCCCTTCTTGCTCCCCTCAAAAAAGACGCACTACATAGATTGGTTTGGATTCATATCTGCCGCCTGGGCTCAAACCAAACAGCCTTTTCGCCTTTTTTACTTATTTTGAACTGTCCCCCCTTTTCTTTGATTTCTTAATACTTCTCCATAGGTTTTTAAAGGGGCCCGTCGCCCTATTCGATTGGCCGGGGTACCCAACCCCCCCACTCAACCCAAACACTTTTCTCCTTTTTCCGTATTTTTAACTGTCCCGCTTCTCATTTGATTTCAAAAATCCGAAGGTTATAATGGGGCCCCTTCCTCCTTATTCTGATTGGGTGGTTCTGCCGACCAATGAAACACTTTCAGAATTGAATTACTGTATTCCTGGCAATTTACAATATTTTCAATTCTATTAGCGCCGTTCTTGATTTTTTGGGAAATGATTTTATTTATGTATTTTTTTTTTTGAAGGTTTGAGCTCTTTTTTTGATAAGTTTTACACCTAAAAAAGCAATTTTTTAATCATACTCCATTCCTCACTGAGCGAGAGCTTTTACTGTTGTAACAGTCGACCGAGAGCACATTTTGCCCATCCCTTACGTTTCCGTTTTTTCACTCGCCTCCTCCGGGTCATTTAGACCAAATAACCTGTCGGGGCGTCGACTTGCAATGCGCCGCACTTTTTCCTACCGCGATCGTACATGCCTCGGACTATTTAAATTGGTGCGTCCCCCCCCAGAACGCCCCCACCCGCCCCATTTCACGCCCCCTTTATGTTAGGCGCATTTCCCAAAAAGCGAAGGCTGCCCTAAACAATCATCCCCCGCGGCGACAGGGGATTCGATCGGGGAGGCGCCGTTTTCGCCAGAAAACAGGCGCAACTCCCCCATCATACATGTCGCCCCTATTTTCCCAAAAGGGACTGCCACAAAAAACCCCCCTCACATTAAAGGCCATATAATGCCGCCTTGACTATTCCCAAAAGCTGCGCCCCCCAAAGTGCCCACACGAAGCACTCGGTTATCCAATTATGTTTCACCACTAGTATTGGCTCCGAAGCTTGGCCCCAAAGTTATCCTTCCACACAGCGGGGCCCCTAAGAATTATTGCTACAACAGCACCATGCCCTACAAATGTGCCAACAGGGATCTGCAAAAAAACATGCCTAACAGTGGCATTGAAATGTACAAAAGAGCGAATCGAAAATCCAGGACACCCTTTGATTTTAGAGACAAAGGAAAAAAGAAAAGTCTGACTACCCACAAATAATGGGGAGGAGGCCTATCTTTTTAGGCTATCTCCCAACTGGGCCGCCATCGGGGAAGTTTTTCCAATGCATTAGCCAAAAGAAAGACCAAATTGTCCGGAGATCGAGTGCCCCCATAAGATTACAAATCTCTTGTGGTTTTAAAAAATTTCTGAAAAAAAAGCTGCAACAAAAAGCTTGTCCCCGGTGCTGACCCAAGCTGAAGGCGCTGGGGGCCAATCATTAAAACCACAAAGAAACTTCTGTGCCAATAACTTTTTAAAAACAAAATATTTCAAATCAGATTGTGGCAAACGATTTTTTGAGACAATTTCGGTCTTCTTTTATAGGCTACATACCCCCTTCCCCTTGGAAAAAATTTCCAAAGACCAATATGGCGGCTTTTTAAAAATGGCAGCCTTGTCGACAAGCCTAAAAATACATTTCCAAAAACAGTGGCACACAAAAAACGAACCCACAAGGGGGACATAGGAATTTTGAAAAAAGCATTTTTTGCTACTAGGATAAGAAAAGTTTTTTTGAGATTTTTAAGTTCACACTTTTTTATCAAAAAGTTTAAAAACCCCCTCCGAACTTCAACGGGATCTCAAGGCAGGTGTTACCATATCCTACACTATTGATACCCTCGTTTGGGGGCCATTCAGACCTCCAATCCAGGGAAAAGAAGGGAAACCCCTTTCAAATTCACTGCACGATTAAAAAGCCTGTCCAAAGGGGGTGGGGTGCAAAAAACCAAAAAGGAGCAGCCCCCCCAAACCAAACTAAAACAAAAGGGTTTTGCACAAACCCAAAAAAAATTTTTTTAAAAAAATGAAAATAGGGCAACACTGGGAGGCTGTAAAATATACATACAATTCCAATAAAAGTGGCATACTATAAAATGAAGACTATCAAAGGGGGCATAGGAATTTTTAAAAAAACATTTTGCTATCAGGTTTTTAGGGAATGAAGGAAACCCGCTTACAATTTACACTCACGATTAAAAAACCATGTCAAGTGGTGGAGTCAAAAAAACAAAATGGGAGCTACTCCCCCCAAAAACAAAATAGAACAATATATGGTTATGCACATCCAAAAAAAAAAAAAAAAATTTTTAAAAAAATGAACATATCAACACTGGTGGGGGTTGTGTTATACTACAATTCCAAAACAAGGGGCACCTAAAACAGACACAAAAAAGGGGTTTAAGAATTTTGGGAAAAAAGCATTTCTGCTATCTACGTACATGAAAAAAATTTTGAGATTCTCATTCACACTTTTGATCAAAACTTTTTAAGCCCCCTTCGAACTTAAGGGGTTTCTAAAGGGCAGGTGGCTTAAACATTTTTGAAAAAAAGTGAAAACGGGAAATCAAAAAACCAAACGAAGGTATCAAAGTTAGGACCCCCCCTTAAGATCCTGTTGAAGTTCGAGGTGGCTTAAACAGTTTTGATCAAAAGTGTGAACTGAGAATCTCAAAAAACTTTTCATATATCCTAGATAGCAGAAATGTTTTTTTTTCAAAAATTCCCCTTTGATAGTGCTTCAGTTTATAGTGTGCCACTGTTATTGGAATATGTATGTATACTACAGCCGCACCAGTGTTGCACCTATGTTCATTTTTTTCAAAAATGTTTTTTGCATAACCATATATTGCTTATAGCCTAAAAGATAGACCCCCTCACCCATTACTTGCTGGGGGATTCGGATATGGAATTTTTTCCTTTTTGTTTCTGAAATAAGAGTGTCTTGGGACTTTTCACTCACCCTGTACTCCCTGAATGACCCCACTTGTCCATGCGTTACATAACTGATGTTTTCAATGGACATCATGTAATACTTTATTGCACCTGTGGTGGCGCTGCAAGATAACTGGACACTTGCTGCAGGGTTGAGCTGATCGCTGGCCCATGCCGTGATCAGACCATCTTCAAGGGACTCTTCTAGCAATAAGGACATGTATTTCATACCTCCCAACTTTTAGATTTTGCAAAGAGGGACAGATTAGGCCACGCCTCCAACCACACACCCAAACATGTGACATCACACAAGGCACGCCTCTAAACCACGCCCAAATACGTACTTTCCAACTTTTTAGATGGCCAAAAAGGGAGACTTTTTACAGGATTGCATTGTAGCCAATGATGAAATATTAAGGAAGTTTTATGTGATATACAGCGAGGAAGCAATCAAACTTGTAAGGCAAGAGAGTCGTTTATTGATGAAAATCTATTTCCCCAATGAAAAAGAGGGACATTTACAGCACTGAGAGGGGCAAGGGGTTTAAAAAAAGGGACTGTCCCCCCCAAATAGACAGTTTGGGAAAAATATGGGATTTTAACTAGTGTTATAGGGTTCTCACAAACCATGCGCTAACCCCTATAGGTCACCAATCCCTATTCAATGTAACCTGCAAACCAGATTCCTCTCCTTTCCCTCCCCCTCCTTCTTCGTATTCTAAGCATTAGCCCCTCCAAGACGCTTTCTCTTACCCCTCCTCTTCTTTTTCCTGTCCCCCTAGGTCTGTGTGAGTGAACAGACAGAATAAGCCGGATTCACTCCGCTCATGCTCACGGCTCTGGCAGCTTTCCACCCCAAAAAGAGGACATCGAACGCGGTCCACAGATGCTGCGCCTTGGAGATGTCAACTGCAGAGCCAGCCAGGTGGGTGCTTACAGCTGGGGTCTCACTAAAGGGTAACTCCGTTTACACAGTCACTGGACAGAGGAACCTGTGACCCCTCCTGACAGGTCGGTAATGCTCCTTGTTTTTCCCTGTGATAGAAAAAATCCTGGACCCTCTTCTCTTACATCTCGGGGTTGTGCTGTTCCTCTGTTATTCCCCCTTTGGAAATGTATCACTGAATCAAGCCCGGGATGGGTGTTAGGCCGCGTTTACACAGCAGTGGACAAATGTGCATGAAATGTGTTCTATTTCTGCCTTTTCTCCGCGGTTTGTAGATTCGCCCGTCCCCCTTCGCATCGATCTGTTCATGTTCTGCCCGAACACCGGGAGGAAGAATGTACATGTTCTATGTTTTTCGGACCAGTGTGAAAAACCGTCCGGCAGAAAATCCGTGCAGTGGGGACTGGTGGCACGGATTTTCCATAAGGGGAAATTTTTTCATGGCATTATGGCAGCGCGTGTTTTGGGAAAACCCGCTGATCATCTCGTATTCCCCAAAATGCAGGGGGCCACAGCTCGCGGGCCCCGTTGACATGCATTGTCAATTGGCGCGAACAATTGACATGTCACTTATCCCCCCCGCGCATACAATATATCATAATTGTACGGCGGGGGGAGGGCCGTTTAATCCTAAGTTCTCTATGAGAGCTATGGATTACGGTAATTCCGGCACGCTTTTCCCGCTGTGTATAAAGCGCAACACCGGCAAAAAAATGCAGTGAAATGCACCCTGAAATAAGCCTTTGTGAAACATACCCTTAAAGGGAAATTTCTGTCACATAGGTTATGCCCCCGGGCTGAGGCAGCACAAGCTAGTGTCAGACCTCTGTTTCCACGCTGTGTCCCTGATTCTGTAAGATGCTGAGGGCAGCACAAGCTAGTGTCAGACCTGCTGTTCCCAGCGCTGTGTCCCTTATTCTGTAAGATTCTGAGGACAGAACAAGCCAGAGTCAGACCTGCTGTTTCCAGCGCTGTGTCCCTTATTCTGTAAGAGGCTGAGGACAGCACAAGCTAGTGTCAGACCTCGTTTCCAGCACTGTGTCCCTTATCTGTGAATGCTGGACAGCACAACCATGTCAGACCTGCTGTTTCCAGCGCTGTGCCCCCTTATTCTGTAAAAAATGCTGGGGACAGCACAAGCTAGTGTCAGACCTGCTGTTTCCAGCACTGTGTCCCTTAGTCCTGTGAGATGCTGAGGACAGCACAAGCTAGTGCCCAGACCTGCGTTTCCAGCGCTGTGTCCCTTAGTCTGTAAGTTTCTGCAGTTTTTAGAGCATTTACAGCTCAAATCTTATTCATGAGCAGGTGTTAGTCCCGCCCACCAAAGGCTTACTCCCGCCCCCTGGCAGTTATTCCCATGTTTCTCCCTATTCAAATTTAATAGGTTTATCAGCTGAGGTGGGGGGGGCAAAGCCTCAGGTGGGCGGGGCATGAAATAATAGACTCTTTTGTGGCTGAAAACTGCAGATTTGAGCATTAAATACAAAGAAAAATCCAGCATCCCTTTCAGAATAAGTGACACAGTGCTGGAAACAGCAGGTCTGACACTGGCTTGTGCTGTCCTCAGCAAGGGGGGCATAAACTATGTGACAGGTTCCCTTTAAAGTACATGTAAAAGGTTAACACCCAGTTTACAGACTGCTTTTAAATCTGAAAACTGTCTTTAAATCCGGCTGAAAACCTGTGCTGGGGGGACGGGTCCTTACCATTCCAGTTTTCCGGAGGGAGTATCCTTGCACACATTTTGCCTTATGTATGAAGGATTGTTATATCACAGGGAACACAAGGATCTACTACAAGGCTATGTTCACACGGCTTATTTTGGGACGGATTTTGTTCCGTATTTCGCGCCGTACTGCGCAAAATACGTCTGGAATCCGTCCCAGCCCATTACGGTAATCCACAGTTTCTCATAGAGAACTATGGATTATGTGTCTCCATCCCCGCTCGGCGTTTTTCGCGAGCGGGAGAAAGTGACAATGTCAATTATCATGCGGGATACGCGCTGTGGATAATGAATGTCTATGGGCCGGCGAGCTCCGGCCCCCCCGCCCCCGCTGCCGAGCACCTGGCGTAAATTGCGGGCGAATCCGTCCCCGCAATTACGCCGTGGATAAGCCGAGTAACATTGCCCAACAGACCTGTCAGGAGGGTCACAGGTGCTCCTTAATAGGATAAAGTGCAGGAGCAGCAGCTGGAGATGGAAGGTCACAGGGCCTCCTTCATAGGAGGGTTAACAGTGATGTCATGTAGTGGGATATTCTATAGGAAATTTGGGAAAATTTTATAACTACATTAAGGTGCTTCCACACGGTGCATTTTTGACGTGATATTTGATTCATTATTTGTGCAGCAATGTACTGCTGTGTCTTCCTGCACAAAAAAAACCAGCAAAAACGCACCGTGTAAAGCCCCTAAGGGACCAATTTATAGACTGCAATCCGCTCAAATTTTAAGAAGATATTCCAACTCAGACATAGTTACATAGTTTGTCAGGTCGAAAAAAAACAGATGTCCATCCAGTTCAGCCCATTTATTAAGTGTTGCTAAAGTGTTAAAGTGTTTGATCCAGAGGAAGGCAAAACCCCCAATGAGGTAGAAGCCAATTGTCCCTCATGTTAGGAAAAAATTAATTCCTGACCTCCAATTTTGGCAAACAGAATAAATCCCGATCAACGACCCTTCTCCAGAATCCTGGTCACTATAACTTGTTATATTAATTACATCTAAAATGGGATCCAGACCCTTCTCCAGAATCCTGGTCACTATAACTTGTTATATAATTACATCTAAAATGTATCCAGACCCTTCTCCAGAGTCCCCGGGCACTATAACTTGTTCTATTATTACATCTAGAAATGTATCCAGACCCTTCTCCAGAATCCCGGTCACTATAACTTGTTATATTATTACATCTAGAAATGTATCCAGACCCTTCTCCAGAATCCTGGTCACTATAACTTGTTCTATTATTACATCTAGAAATGTCTCCCAGACCTTCTCCCAAAACCCAGTCACTATAACTGTTACATATTATTACATCTAGAAATGTATCCACCCTTCTCCAAAATCCTGGTCACTTATATTATTACTCTAGAAATGTTTTCCAACCCTTTTCCAAATCCCG